>JAOTRN010000030.1:7885441-7898071 GCA_028566695.1 Bagroides melapterus
TTTGGTGCATGTGGCTCGAAAGCCCTAGGACGAGTTACCTTTGATAATTTTTTTTGTCTAAGCAAAATAGGAAAACAATATGTTGGCCTTCTAAGCCAACATAATAAGAAGTAATTAACCCAATAAGACATGTTTCCACTGCTTTAGCCTTGTGTCTTGAGCTACGATACTAATTTAAATAAGAAATATTAGACCACTTTTATCATCCAGATTCTGTAACATATCACATTCAGTTCGGTAGTTAATCTGTAAAGCCCATGAGCCTAGATTCATAGCCATAGATGCAACTTACCTAGCTAGCAGTTTAAGATTTTAACCCTTTTCTTAATTAAAGCAGTGGTCTGATCAAACATAAATAATAGTTTAAAGTGGAAAGGATGCAAGAAGCGAGAGTCATGCGTTTGTGATGGCTACTTTTCTTTCATGCTGACATCTAAGTGAACTTTACCTTCAGAAGAACAATCAGAAACAAGAATGTGGGCCTGTGGAAAAAAAATGGAGCTGCTAGCTAGAGGACATAGCAACTTTTGCGTAGCTATTGTGTATAAGTACACCCACAATCATCAACAGTGCAACACATACAATTGCAGATACACAACAGCCTCTAATGAGTGGGGTGAAAACAAAGAAACACCCTGTAGCAGTGAGAGGTCAAAGGAGAATAGGCAGACAAGAAGACTATTGTAACCCATATAACCACTATTTGTGTTGAGCAGAAAGGCATCAGATCTCACTGGATATTTTTGTTTTTCACTACTTTCTGTCTTAATGTTACAGACAGTTGTGTATGAAAATCCCAATTGCAATGCAACTTGCAATTATTTCTAACTATTTCTATAGGAAAATTAGAGATTACTAGTTATTAGTATTATGATTAGTAGTGTTTTGTAAATGGCTATTTGAACATTCAGAGTGACCTGAAGTAGATGATTATTTAACACTCTATACATGTCCTTCAGGCTCTGATGACCTGTCAGCTAAACTGTGGGATGTCCGCACTGGCCAGTGTATCTACGGCATCCAGACACACACGTGTGCTACTGTGAAGTTCGATGAGCAAAAACTAGTGACTGGATCTTTTGATAACACCATTGCATGCTGGGAGTGGAGTACAGGTGCTAAAATCCAGCAGTTCCGTGGACACACTGGTGCAGGTTTGTTTTGCAGTAAAAATTATGAATGAAGAGTTATGAATCTCAATGTCTTTAGTGTACATGCTGTAGTTTTTCAATCTGCCCAGCTAGAAATACGATTATAATTAGGTTTACATAATGTCATACCATGCTGACTGTAATAATGTCTTTGATTATTAAACCTATAATTTTGCCATTGAACTAATGGTTTTAAAGTTTTAAAAAATATGATGTAACAGTTACAGCTTCTATTCATTTTATTCTTTTCCTTTGGTAGATTTGCATTGATTGTGAGCTTGTAATTGAGGGATAACCCACTTTGTCTAGAAGTGATACAGCAGAAATGCGTAGATTGTGTAACTTGTATACACTTGTGCACGTGTACAAGTTACACATTCCCCAGTAGTTAAAAATTTTGCGATCACAGATTCTGCAATATTCAGAGGACCTTGTGATGTTTTCAAATTAACGTTCCACAGATGTGGGCCAGGATGTATCTTGCAATCATCACAACATGCATTCAGCCAAAGTACACTAAGTACATTTACATTTACAGCATTTGGCAGACGCCCTTATTCAGAACAACATACAAAAGTGCTTTTAAGACTCTGTCATTGAATCATCGAATGCATTCATTAAGTTCTAAGTAGTAACTAAGTACATCTCTTATAGAAAGTTCTCACATATGTTTCTTTGCTGGCAGGTGTTTAAAAGAAGAATCCTGAGCGTGCAATTTCACCAGTTCAAGTAGTTTTCTGCCAAAAAAATAATAAATAAAAATCCAGAATGCATCACAAATTAAAAAAGAACTGCTCCAAAATCAAGCAGTTTGAGCATTATAGTTTGATTGTGTGCGCGTGTGTTTGGGATTAAAGGTCGATTTTGCTTCATTTTAAGGCAGTCAGCTGTTGATTGTTTTGCTTTTGGTTGTTTTTTTTTGTAGGCCAGTTTTTTGTGTTCTAAATAATCAAATAGTTAATCAATAAACTGTGACAGTTAAGCAATTGGTAAATTGTGATTAAGCTAAAATGAAGCTTGTGGCTACGTGACTGTGCAGTTGCTTGCACTGGAGAATTATATATATATATATATTTTAAGGGACGTGTTGTTTTTTTTCCTCTCAGTGTTCAGCGTGGACTACAATGATGAGTTGGACACGCTGGTCAGCGGGTCTGCAGACTTTACTGTCAAAGTTTGGGCTCTGTCAGCAGGGGCATGTCTCAACACACTCACTGGGCACACGGAATGGGTCACTAAGGCAAGTGTTACTTTATGAGAGCATTTTTCCACCAACAAGGTGCTGATCTCGAGCTAGTTAATGTCCATGCCAGTTTCTTTTTGGCCTAGAAAAGAGGTTTGCTTTAAGCATCAAAACACTGCTGCTCTAGCTATGATCGTTGCTTAATAGTGTAAATTTCTGAATAAAAAACAAACTTTAAAAGCGTAAACTTATATTTATAAATTCTCCCCAGAATTTTACTGAAGGTTACTTTCTAGAGTTCTTGTCATGTCATGTAACTGTATAACCTATAGTTCATGTTGAATCTTCAGAGCTATTAGTCTCTCTTAAGTACTGTACAGTTCTTGATGAAAGTCTCTTCACTAAAGAACAATCATGTGACATGCATACTCTGAATTTTTGAACTCTATAGGTTATACAGCTTGGGACCTCTGGTGTTATTGTGTTATTAATTGAAGGCTGATATGAAAGATGTAAATCACATTTTCATAATGCACAATGTGAACACTTGTGCTTGAGTTGAAGAACATTGCTATGCAAATTCATCACAGTTAGCTAAAGTTTAAAGGCAAACATGGGTGAAAGGTTTCACATGACATGACACTAACCATGCTTCAAAGGCCACTACTAATGCCCATGCTTAAGAAAGCCTGTTTAATGATAAAGCGTATTGGGACCCCATACTTTGGTATGATATTGATGAGACAAAGGTATCTGTTTTTGAAACTGATGGCATCCAAACTGCATCACAAGAGCAAAGAGTACAAAGAATACCTCATAGCCCACTAGCTAAGTAATAGCTGTTTCTGTACATAGACAGCTGTCTGATAATAACAAATTTCTTTAGTGCTGTATATAGAATAATGTCTTCAGTCATTTATTAAACTAACATATTTAAAGATATGAACCTTTCTTTCTCCCTGGTTTAGGTACTCCTTCAGAAAAGCCAAGTGGAGTCCATGATGCACAGTCCTGGTGACTACATCTTACTGAGCTCAGATAAATATGAAATCAAGGTAATCTAAAAAATCATTTTAAACATGAGATGTCTAACTATTCTTATGGTGGCTCCACCTACAAATACTGCACACATATTAACCGATAACATTTACTAAGAAAATATATAAAATGTAAATTCAATATCAACTTTATCCAGGGTGAAATGAAAAGAAGGAATATACTTTCAGGATGTAATAATATGCAGAAATAGATACACAAAATCTACATAATTATGGCTGGGTAGTGTCAATGTGCATGGATCTACATGATCATTAAGTACAATGTGGATGTGTAAATATTATAACATGACTTAGAAAGGACATTGGTAGCCCTGTCTATGTATCCCAAAACAGGTGTGGCCTATAGGGCGAGAGATCAACTGTAAGTGCTTGAAGACTCTGTCTGTGTCTGAGGATCGCAGTGTGTGCCTGCAGCCCCGCCTACAGTTTGACGGCCGTTACATTGTCTGCAGTTCAGACCTCGGCGTCTACCAGTGGGACTTTGCCAGCTTTGATGTGCTAAGGTAATGCTTTAAGTGCCATTTGCACAAACTGGACTCTTTCAGTCCCCCAAGAATCAGAAAGTAGTAGAGAACTAACTTGAAGCTTGAATGCATTTATTCCCAGCCCTAATTTTAGTTGAATTCGGTTTTATTTAAATGGTTCTTTTAACAATGGATCCATCCTCATCAGGGGGACAGAGGGTGGAGTGGATTTAAATCATTTCCCTTCTAACAATGTGTATTACAGGGGTGGGCAATCTTATCCGGAAAGAGCCGGTGTGGCTGCAGGCTTTCGTTCAAACCAAGAAGAAGCCACACCTGATTCCAACTGTTTAATTAGTAGATCATGGCTTCCAATATACTCAGCTGTGGCTTATACTTTGTTGGAACGAAAACCTGCACCCACACCAGCCCTTTCTGGATAAGGTTGCCCACCCCTGGTGAATTAAATGATCAATGCAATGATCAGTGCAATTGTGTAACCAGATAATTCATTCTGGTTTTAACATGAAGTCTATTTTGTTGATCATCTGTTCACTGATTGAGACTAGAGTGCAAAACTGACAAAAGTCTTGTCGCCCATCCAAGTTGTAGGAACAAATAATAACTTGACTTCTAGTTGATCATTTGGAATCAGAAGTGGCTTATATGAAAAGCAAAGGCCTCTAGATTACGCTTATTTTACCAAAATAAAATCTTATAATGCCTTGATTTTTATTATTTAATTAGGACAGAAAGGTCAGACTTTGCTTAGACAAATGTCTTGTCACATCTTTAAAGGATTCAACCAATCACAGATTAGAGCGTCACCAGTGACAAATACTGCAATTAACACATTCCCAGGTGTGTAGAAGAAGGACCCCAGCACACCCAACCTTCATTTGAAATGCATCCTGACCTCTGACAGCATGCCAAAAATTCAACCACAGACCAAAGTGCTGATCATCAAGAGCCTGAAGACCAAGCCTCCTGCTGAGGTGGCAGACATCTATAATGTATCTAAACGTCAAGTAGAGAGGATAAGAAAAAGATTTGAAGAAACTGGTGAAGTTCATGACAGGCCCAGGTCAGCTAGACCCCGTAAGACAACTGTTCGAGAGGACCGTTTTTTGGTTTGACAGTCTAGGGCCAGCCCTTTTTCAACTGCATAACAACTGGTCACCAGAAACCCCTGTATCTACAAGAACAGTTTGTCAGATTCTCTCATGCAGTGGTCCCAATGGCCAAATTAGTGCTCAGAAACCAGCATTAAACAGCAGACAACTAAAAAATCGTGTTGCATTTGCCAAGGCCCACAGCTTGCAGGAAGGATGGACTGTGGAAAAGTGGATTTTTCTGATGAATCTATTAAACTGCATCCCAATCATCGTAAATACTGCAGAAGACCTATTGGAACCCGCATGGACTCAAGATTGACACAGAAAACAGTCAAGTTCGGTGGAGGAAAAATCATGGTTTGGGGTTACATTCAGTATGGGGTGTGCGAGAGAGAGATGGAGAGCAGAGTGGATGGCAACATCAACAGCCTGAGGTATCAAGACATTCTTGCTGCCCATTACATTACAAACCACAGGAGAGGGCAAATTCAGCAGGATGGCTGTCAGCGGGATGGCGCTCCTTCTCATACTTCAGCCTCCACATCAAAGCTCCTGAAAGCAAATAAGGTCACGGTGCTCCAGGATTGGCCAGTCCAGTCACCAGACATGAACATTATTGAGCATGTCTGGGGTAAGATGAAGGAGGAGGCATTGAAGATGAAACCAAAGAATCTTGATGAACTCTGAGAGTCCTGCAAGAATGCTTTCTTTGCCATTCCACATGACCGTATTAATAAGTTATTTGAGTCATTGCCGAGACGTATGGATGCATTCCGCTAAGCTCATGGGAGTACTGTACATTATTTCTGTTAAGTGACAAGACTTCTGTCTAAGCAAAGTCTGACCTTTCTGTCCTAATTAAAAAATTAAAAAGCAAGGCATTATAAGATTTTATTTTGGTAAAATAAGTGTAATCTAGAGGACTTTGCCTTTCATATAAGCCACTTCTGATTCCAAATGATCAACTAGAAGTCAAGTTATTATTTGTTCCTACAACTTGGATAGACAACAAGACTTTTGTCAGGAGGTGTAGATGTTTAAGAATTTCTTGCTCAGTACAGTGTGTAGTGAAAAGTTGGTTTTTTTTAAATTGTACTCAGTCTTTCTAAAATAAGAAAGATAAGATGTGTGCATTTCTTTATGTTGTTTATGTAACATTGACAATTAATATTAAAGTGTGATTTTATGACAAGAAGAAAAGTAATATATAAAATAAGTGTCCCATAATTCCCTCCAAACTCCACAAAAATAAAAAAAAAAGTATGTGGCAACCAAAGGTGGGCCAAATAAGGTTGCAATGAATTTAAACAATATCAAATATCTTATATTGTATAGTGTGTATATACAACATGGCTGAAATGGGCTGTGAAGTCATGAAGTTCAGTAATTTCCAATGTCTTTGCTTGCTTATGTTGAGTTAAGTTTGCTTGCACCCAGGTATGATTTTATGTAGCATTTGTCACCCGAATATTTTCCGTTGTGTAATATATCCTTCATGTTCACAGAGTTATCAAACCACAGCAAGACCCAGCCAGTCCTTCCCTTCTCAGCTTTGGTGAGGTGTTCGCTCTGCTGTTTGACAACCACCACTTGTACGTAATGGACCTGAGGACTGAAGCAATTACAGGCCGCTGGCCGCTGCCAGCCTATCGCAAATCCAAAAGAGGTTCCAGTTTCCTGCCAGGCATCACCTCGTGGCTCAATGGCTTTGATGGCAAGAACGATGCAGGGCTGGTGTTTGCCACCAGCATGCCTGACCATAGCATTCATCTTGTTCTGTGGAAGGAGAATGGCTAAAGTGAGAAACAAGTATGAGCCAGCATTATTGACAACAGGGACACTACACAAAAAAGGGTGCTCTTGATTTCAAAAAATCCTGCAGCTTAGATATTGCATGGACCAAAGTTTTTCCTTCTCTGTTTCTGCTGTTTGCTTTTAATCTTAAAAACAAACTTTTTTCAGTTGCTTGAGTAAAAAAAATGTTCTTGCACATTTAGACATTTATTTTGAAGTACGGATTGAACACGGATAGCAGGTGAGTCCTTGAAGATGCTTGTTGGGTTGAACATCTTTTTGTTCTGATCCTTACACAAAAGTGAAAGCAACTGTGAATAGAGCACTTGACTGAACAGTAACGTCCTGCTGCAGCACAATCATCCAAAATCCATGAAAACATGAAATTCTAAAATCATTTGTCTTTGTGTAATTTCTTTTAACCCAAAGTATTCAGTTGATGGATCTACATTTGTGTTCAGAATACAGGATAAGAAGATTGCCTTAATCTCTTGGTTTCCTTTTAAGAAAAAAGAATTTTGCAGATGGCTATACACATGCACTGCGGCATGTCACATGTGGTATATACTTTTATGATGTGATAAACTGCGACTGTCTTGGGTTGTATGACAGCCATTAACTTTTACTAATATTGACCCTTCAACTTTCACTTGAAATTAGTCATGTGCCTTTTTCTTTTAATACTTAAATGCCTGCAGGTATGTTATGGAAGTTGTTGAAGTTAATTAGTACAATCTTTACTGGATTAATTTCAGTATGAAAGGTATATTTATTTGTAACTTTTTCATTATTTTTAATCTAAAATAATAATCACCGAAGTAAGTACTCTTACTGTTCTGCAGAGGCTAATTCACTTAAAAATGCATCTGGTGAATCTCTTTCTCTCTCTCTCTCTCTCTTTTTTTTTTTTTTTTTTTTAAAACTTCATGTTTAAAAACTAATCTGCTTCACTAGAAGGTTAATGTTATTTTAAACAGAATCCTTTAGTTCTACAGGACCCATAGATCTACAGAGGAATTCTCAACTTGTATCAAAGTACATGGACAAACTTTAACCTAAAACACTTCTGTCTTTTGATAGCTGTTCTATAGTTAGGCTTGATGGTTGGTTTCAGTAGTGCTAGTCTTCTTAGAACATCAGGGGAAGCCTTTTTGCTTTTTAGGGCATTACTAGTGAAACCTTGGCTATAATCTCCACAATGCATGGTTCATCACATCACTTCTTTAAAATATAGACCTCACTGTAACCTTGAATAAGGCCACTGTAAACCATAATGCCATCAATTCACATTTAGCACATTTTCTGGTTTGTTGGTTGTATATAATATGCTGTCTTTCAAATAAATGAAAATAGCTAAAATAAGATGTATTTTTTTTCATACTTACTCAGAGATGGATATGCAATAAGTGAAATGTGAGTATTTCCTATATGAATTTAGGGCTTTGATTTGCAGCATTTACATTCACATGCCAGGGTTAATCATCACATGTACCGCTTATCCTCTACACAGCTGTCTATCACCTTCACACTGGAATATCAGTTGGGTCTGAATCCTTTGTTTATTGTGAAGTAAGGGCTGGGTTTTACTTTTTTACTGTATTCCCCATATGCCTGCTAATAATAAAATAAAAATTAGCCCTGTTACACTACAGTCATAGTTTTTGTACAGCGCATATACACCGATCAGGCAAAACATTATGACCACCTTCCTAATATTGTGTTGGTCTCCCTTTTGCTGCCAACAAACCCGTCGAGGCATGGACTCCACTAGACCTCTGAAGGTGTGCTGTGGTATCTGGCACCAAGATGTTAGCAGCAGATCCTTTAAGTCCTGTAAGTTTCGAGGTGGGGCCTCAAACTCACTCAAATCCTTATGCTTGCCCATTTTTCCTGCTTCTAACACATCAGCTTTGAGGACAAAATGTTCACTTGCTGCCTAATATATCCCACCCACTAACAGGTGCCGTGATGAAGTGATAATCAGTGTTATTCACTTCACCTGTCACTGGTCAAAATGTTTTGCCTGATCGGTGTAATTTGTTGCTAAGCTACTGTGTGTATGAAATGTAACAGATACATGTTATTTTAAAGTAGTATTAGAGGAATAAAACACATAGTGACATGCTGCTATAGGAAAAGGTTCAAATTTGGGATAGTAACTGATCACCCCCACGGTTTTGATTATTTTGCTTTAACACTCCCAGTGTGTTTTATTCTTTACATGACATAGGCATAACACGGAAACTAACAAGCTCTTTGCCTATTGCTAATAACTAGCAGGTAAAGTTTATTTTTTGGTTATTTAAAAGAAAACATACTACATTACACTTTTTATATAATTTTGCTCCTCGTTGTTTTTGGTCTTCCTGATTGCAATAGGTGGTCAAGCATTATCAAAAAGTCTTGGAGTCTATGCTACTTTAGACACTAGAGGGCTCTAAAGATTTGTTAAATGCTTACAAGCTCACAGTGTATAATTTCACAGAAAAGTAAAAGATCTCTCAATTTGGCAACATCCACCATTGTTATTTAAACATTATGTTTATCAAAATCCCCCTTTGTTTATGTCTGGTTATACATATGGACTGATCCCAGTATGTTATATGGACTGATCATTTAATGCTTAGAGAAACACATAGGAACTCAAGAGCCAATAGTGATTTACAGGCCTCTGTAATTAAATGTTGATGTTCATCACAGCACAATCCAAAAAAAGACTAAACAAGTATGACTTTCAGTATAACTTTTTCCATCAGACCTCCCACAAAAGTTCTCAAAGCATTTTAATTTGATGATGAGACCAAGGAAGACATATTTGTTCATCATACTGAGAAATATAAGAGATCAATCTCATGGAGCAGCTATGGTGGGATCCGATGAGAGCTGTTGATAAATGAATGTGCTCAAACATCAGCGAACTGAGGCAACACACGCCATGTCATCAGAACACATTCTTAAATTCAATTTAATTGAATATATTCGTATAGTGCATTTTCCAATGCACATTGTCTCAAAGCAGCTTTACAGAAGTATAGAAACATAGAATTAAAATGTCCTTTTTCCCCCATATTTATTTTAGATTTCAATATTCAAAAACTTTTTGTTTATTTCCAGTGGATTGTCTTGGATACCTTCTGACTCAGTCGTCTATCCATTACGATTTGGCACTTGCTCCAACACATCAACTTAAACAACTGACTGATCACGTGCTCTTAATTTATCCCACCTCTTTACAGATACCACTGCAAAAAGATAATTAATTCTTTGTGGATTTAATGTTATAGCTGATCTTTGCATATTCTTATGGTACACAGGATTATAATTGCTTGGCCACTAGGGGCCTCTAATGGGTATATAAAGCCTTGAGAAATCAAACTTTCATGCTGGATGCATGTGTAAATATTTTTCTCTTGCCAACACTAGTAGGTAGTGAGACCAGTTGTGGGCCATTGCACCCTATTCTAATGCATTGTCCTGTGCTTCTCCCATATCTGGGAAACAATTCTGGGTGTAGAAACCATTCTCCTGACCATATCTGCTGCTTTTTTAGTACATCTGCTGCACCATTAGGCCATCCTCAGTTACTTATTAATGAGTCTCATTGTATCTAGGTCCACTTTAGTAGTTAACTGTTAAAAAGAATAGATAGACTTCTCTCAGTTCAACTTGACTGATGAGTTCAGTGCTCAGACTAAGACTCTATATGCCTCTTGGCCTTCTGTGATACCCCAGTGAGCCACAGCCAGTGAGAGAAGCATATGTGATGATTGGGCAGCATATCTCAGAGTGTACTACTTTATCTGGCAAAAGTACCATAAGTATAAATAGGAGGTGTGTTTCCCAGGCTGATCTGTTAAATAGCAATCATGTGAGCCTTGGAGCCCATGTCATAGATGCACAGGATTGTCTGAGCCCAATTAAATGCTCTATATGTAGTCTTTTTGTTTTTTACTGTGCCAGTAAAATCTCTGTGGTCTATACTACATGAAACTTGTGCTTTGAGTTGTATATCATTACAATGCAATACAGGACACCACCATATTTATAAACTGTTTGAGCAAGTGACCTGTAATAGCTACGGTTAGGGTTAGAGTTAATTTTCTGTACATTGCCTGAGCCAGTGACAACACCTGTGGTCCAGCCAGCATTCACTTAATCATCCAAAATTGTTTAGTAACAGGCCTGCTAACCCAGATGTTGTTGGGCTGTAGTGCTAAGCTAAAAAAAAAAAACACTAAGGACTCACCTGGCATCAACAGAATCCTAACCCATGGCATGGGGCCATGCTTTTGTAGCTTGGGCCAGATGGCAGGAGGGTGAAGGGTCCATGTTGGTGGAAGGGTCATCCACAATGCTTTTCAGCTGTTGGACTTTTGGTAGGCGGTGTTGATAGTGAGTAAAGATTATCTGATTATCTTCTCAAGCTGTTCTCACAATCCACAGGAGGATCTTGAGGTCCGAGACAGTGCAGACATAAGAAACTTGAAAGTAGTGAATGTGGAAGTGGGAAGGTTTTGCTGGTGTTGTGGATCCAAGTGAGGTGCTTCATGATTATGCACATTATGACATTGACATATTGCCTCTTTCCACAGTTGTGATTACAGACAATGCTCCACTAGCTTCTGCCAAGAATTTTAGTGGTATGCTTCTCAAATGGAATAAATGTACTGTGGGAGTTTTTTTTTTTTAACAGTGTAGAACATTATATTCATTATTAAAGCATAGTCAGGGAATTTTATCCTTTAAAAATGTATCACTATCACATGGAGGTAACCATTATAAACACAATTTTTCATTATATAACATATGCATCTATATAATATGTTAAGGGCATGCATCTTTGTGCTCCTTAAGTGCCTTTATATAAAGGCAGGATCTCATGCAGATGCATACTTCTGTTTATTTTCATTTTCCACAAGCCAAACATGATTACAAGTCACAGAGTCAATATTTAGATATTGTGGTTTGAACCTTAGAAAGGCTATTCTCTTCTCTTGTGCTCTTGTCACTCTGATCTGTGTGTGTGTGTGTGCGCGTTTGTGTGTGTTATTTGTGTGTGCATATGTTTCTATACCTGTCATAGGAAATGTATTCTCAATTAAAATAAATAAACATTGTAATTAAATTTAATATGGCACCGTTCATGATCTGAGAGGTTTCACCTATTAGTGAAATATGTGAAGCATGACACATCACAATACCATTCAGCTTACCATTTCTTATCACACACCTTATCAACTTTATCAACTTGAACAACAACAACAACAACAATAATAATAATAATAATAATAATAATAATAATAATAATATTATTGAATTCCTCCTTCATTAAAAGAGTGAAGATATCTTCGATAAAATCTTAAAATATATACCCGCTTAAAACGCTTTAATATCGCCAATTTTATTCATTTATCCGGACACCTGTTTCTAATTAGCTAGCCCGTTAGCATAATTAGCCCGGTTATCGCTAGTTGTTTACACCCTCTCATAACAATTATCCTTGTTATCCTTGCACTAAACCATTATGTCGCCTGTGTTTGTGCCTTTGTGTACAGGAGAGGACACGTTCGAGTTGCATTCAGTGGAACTGGAACTGGAGGCTTTGGAGAAGCAGATCCGTGACCTACAGGTGAAGCAGGCCCAACTGCGGGAGCGGAAAGCTGCGCTGGAATCTTCCCGGACGGATGCTAACCTGTCTCAGGTAAATTCACAGCATGAAAATAACACTCCCTCCACCTCTACTCCGCGTGTTTCTCTGCCCAGAGCCTACGCTCCTAGGAAGCGACCTGCACAAGTGTCGTTCACTCCGGCGCCGGGGCACCACGGATCCTGGGTGCAGCAGCAGCGGAGGACGCGAGCCTGCCC
>JAOTRN010000030.1:7898171-7914063 GCA_028566695.1 Bagroides melapterus
TGTTCTGTAAAGCTGCTTTGAGACAATGTCCATTGTTAAAAGCGCTATACAAATAAAATTGAATTGAATTGAATTAATAATAATTTATACTATTTTGGCCCCTAGATCTCAAATTCTAAGTTGTGTGAAGAACACAAGTTTGCACTAACCCAATTCAGCTCCATTTGACTTAAAAAAAAAATGCAAAATGAATTACATATCGGTCCCTCGAGATCCATAAATGTGCTACACATGATAAATGAGTTGCTTTTTGTTCATACTGGAGAGCATACTATGAAAAAGTTTCCTTGATTGAAGTTAAGTTCAACTGATAAAGTGGAATTTCACATCTGTTTCTATTAACAGTTTACCTCTAGAGTTTAGTTGACAGTTTCATACTGGGTTTATCAATTCACCTAGGACATGTGGTTGTGGTTCTGAAAGATAGGTATGTCTGATTAGTGAGTCTTAAACAAAACCACTAAATATCTAAAACAGTAGTTTTATCAGGTTTTGACATATCTATCCATGTACAAGCAAGCAGTGCTAGACCAAGAAGATACTGAAGGATCTCAGCCAAACAATGGATTCTTCTTTATTATGCAGTCAGGGAAGTGTGTCTCAAAAATTAGAGCAATTTATGTTGCTGTAAAGGTTAATCATTAAGCATACATGACGTTAGTCTATGATAACCGTAACAGGATGATCTACATGCAGAGAATGTATCACATTTAACACAGATACAGTGTACATTCAAGTAAGCACCTTTTCATTTATGCTATTTATACACAGCAGTCTCTAGAGTTTACAGAGAATGGTGTAATAAAGGAAAAATCCAGTCAGTGGAGAATAGCAGATTGGCTTGAGCTGACAGAAAGGATACAGTAACTCAGGCAACCACTCTGTTCGATTGTAGAGTGCAGAAAAGCATCTCAGAGTGCCCAGCATGTAGAATCTTGAAACTGTTGGTCTACAACAGTAGAAGATCATGGAGGGTTCCAGTGGGCTCAACAAAACCAGAAAGCTGAAGACTGGAAAACGTATCCTGATCTGATGAATCTTAATTTTTGCTGAGCCACACAGATGATTTCATGAACCCAACCTGCCAATCGCTGCCAGTGATCCTGACCCCTCTCCATTCTGCTTCCGTTTGATGATTGGTGAAATGGGACACTTCCACATTGCCATGAAGACACTCCAGCTGTTCTGAGGACTTGTGACTACAGTTCCTACACACACACAATGTGACTGTTTAATTCCTGTCACCCGTTATCACCCAAATGACCACTACCATCCCAGGGAGTTTTTCCTTGCCACTGTCGCCCTCAGCTTGCTCATAAGGGACAAACTGATTCACTACTCTCTCTTTTCATAATTGTCTTTGATTGTGTACAGCTGCTTTGTGACAATGACCGTTGTAAAAAGGGCTATACAATGGGGCAATAAAGTATTTAGTCAGCCACCGATTGTGCAAGTTCTCCCGCTTAAAATGATGACAGAGGTCTGTAATTTTCATCATAGGTACACTTCAACTGTGAGAGACAGAATGTGGAAAAAAAATCCAGCAGATCACATTGTAGGATTTTTAAAGAATTTATTTATAAATTCCTGCGTAAAATAAGTGTTAAATATAACCTTTGTTGACAATGACAGAGGTCAAACGTTTCCTGTAGGTCTTCACCAGGTTTGCACACATTGTAGCTGGTATTTTGGCCCATTCTTCCATGCAGATCTCCTCTAGAGCAGTGATGTTTTGGGGCTGTCACTGGGCAACACAGGCTTTCAACTCCCTCCACAGATTTGATATAGGGTTGAGGTCTGGAGACTGGCTAGGCCACTCCAGGACCTTGAAATGCTTCTTACGGAGCCACTCCTTCGTTGCCCGGGCATTGTGTTTGGGATCATTGTCATGCTGGAAGACCCAGCCACGTCTCATCTTCAATGCTCTCGCTGATGGAAGGAGGTTTTTCCCCAAAATCTCACAATACATGGCCCTGTCCCCTTTGCAGAAAAACAGCCCCAAAGCATTTGTTTCCACCCCCATGCTTCACAGTGGGTATGGTGTTCTTGGGATGCAACTTAGCATTCTTCTTCCTCCAAACACGACGAGTTGAGTTTTTACCAAAAATTTCTATTTTAGCCTCATCTGACCACATGACATTCTCCCAGTCCTCCTCTGGATCATCCACATGGTCACGGGCAAACTTTAGACAGGCCTGGACATGTGCTGGCTTAAGCAGGGGGACACGTCTGGCACTACAGTATTTGATTCCCTGTTGGCATAGTGTGCTACTGATGGTAACCTTTGTTACTTTGGTCCCAGCTCTCTGCAGCTCATTCACCAGGTCCCCCCGTGTAGTTCTGGGATTTTTGCTCACCATTCTCATGATCAGTTTGACCCCACAGGATGAGATCTTGTGTGGAGCCCCAAATCGAGGGAGATTATCAACGACCTTGTATATCTTCCATTTTCTAATAATTGCTCCCACAGTTGATTTATTCACACCAAGCTGGTTGAGTATTGTAGATTCACTCTTCCCAGCCATGTGCAGGTCTACAATTTTGCTCCTGGTGTCCTTTGACAGCTCTTTGGTCTCGGCCATGGTAGAGTTTGGAGTCTGACTGTTTGAGGCTGTGGTCAATTGTCTTTTATACAGATAACGAGATCAAACAGGTGCCATTAATACAGGTAACGAGTGGAGGACAGAAGAGCTTCTTAAAGAAGAAGTTACAGGTTTGTGAGAGCCAGAAATCTTGCTTGGTTGTAGGTGACCAAATACTTATTTTACACAGGAATTTATAAATAAATTCTTTAAAAATCCTACAATGTGATTTGCTGGATTTTTTTCCACATTCTGTCTCTCACAGTTGAAGTTTACCTCTGATGAATACTACAGACCTCTGTCATCATTTTCAGCAGGAGAACGTGCACAATCGGTGGCTGACTAAATACTTTTCGCCCCATTATACAAATAAAATTGAATTGAATTGAATTGCCTTGTGTCACATTCCAGGCTGGTGGCAGTGGAGATTTTCTTAGCTTTGAGCCTGTTAATACCCATCAATCATTGCATGAATACAGCCTGTAATTTGAATATTGTTGCTGGCCTTCTAATGGGTACTTCCAGCATGATAATGCACCTGGTCACAGAAAAAATCAATCTCAAACTGGTTTCATGAATAAGAAAATGAGTTTGCTGTTCTTCAGTGGCCTTCCTAGTTAATTCACTTACATTTATGGCATTTTAGCAGACACACTTATCCAGAGTGACAATCATATGTCATTTTTTTAAACAATTGAGCAATTAAAGGCCTTGCTCACAACCCCCTGGTTGGTAGACCAACACTAAACTAACACTAACCACTCATCCATTTTCACTGAATGTATTCTGGATATGGTAGAATGGGAGACTTAAAGCATGAATGTGCACCTGAAAAATGTGCACAAATAAAAAAAAATGGATGATGCAATCATGTCAACCTGGACCAGAATGACTTGAAGAATTGAGAAAAGCAGGATAGGATTTTACTATTCCCAATTCCCAGTATTTGTTCCCAATAATGTTCCCAGAAAGTATTCTTAAATTATCTTTAGGTGACACTACCACAATGCAAATCACTGTAATCTTCTTTATGGTGGATCTGTGTCTATATGAGTGGATTAAACAGAGGTTACAGCCTCCTTAGAGATCCCATGAACATCTTGGTTACAAAACCAAACATAGTCAAGTGTGTGTATAGTGAAGAGGTCTTTCATGGATGTCTGCCTAGACTGCCATGAACGCACTCCTCCTGTCCTCCCATATCACACACAACAGTGTAATGATAGAAGACTGCATTAGGATGGAATGAGAAAGTGGTCCTCTTAGATCTGGTTTATTTTCCCCATAAAGTGTCTCTCTTTAGAGCATTCTAATTGAGAAGAGTTTCCATGAAGGAAACAAAACAATTCATTTCAACTACATTTTAACGTACATGCTTTCAACAAGAGACATTGTCATAAAGCAATTTTATGGAAATTCGGATGTAATTTATGCTGAGGAGAATGTGGCAAGATAGTCCTCCATTTAAAGAAATGAGAAAGAAACCTTGAGAGGAACTAAATATTTTCAGAAGGAAATCAAATATTTTTTGAATGACACTGGATAATACAATTATAAATCTATCTAAAAAAATTATCTTTATCATAATCATCTTCTATTATATGGTACTGTATGAAATGTGTGTCTGTGACTTCAAAGGATTTCATAGTTCATAGTCTTTATGATTAAAGCAACAGATCAAGTACAAGTGAACAAGTCTCCATTATCCAGGTGAGATTATACACAGAAGACACGGTGAGTCTTAGTTTAAACTGTTTGTGGGACATGTTTATGGTATCCATGTAGGATCAACCACAACACCAAAACAGTGCCTGCATATACTGTACCTTTTCTGTTAAGTCCTCAAATGGCTTCTACTTTTTCTAGCCTCCACTTTCTGGCTTTGACATTTTAGCAATCAGTGAATATAAAGTAACAAAACATTTAGCGTTGACTGTATAATATAACAGAAATTGTGTGGTGAACTGACTGTATGCCACCATTCAGACCACCCAGGACTGTCAAGGCAGCCTAGTGAGCCCATCAAATGAATGGCTTTCGTTTAGGCCTATGAATAGACACACTTTGGAATTTTCTTAGAGACCTGACATACCAGTAAAAATTACTGCAGTTTATAATTAAAAATATATAAATTTTGCACTGCTTCACGCAGGAGGTAGAAAGTTCAAAAGCCAGGGCCAAGCTTTTTACATTTATCAGACATCTTATCAGCTCATATTCTCCTTTCATTTGTCAAAGTGAGCAGAAATCCTCTGTTACTTCAACTTTCCAGCTGCTGTCTCGAACGATCTGTCTTGCTGCCAGTCTGTTCCTTTCAGTTGTTGCCTCTTCATGTGGATGACATGCTAGGATTGAAGTTTTTAAAGAAATTATATATTGTAATGCAGGTGGAAATGACTCACAGTAGACATTTACAGAGCCTGCAGCAACCCAGAGGCCATTGTGTTTGTTGTGGGTGAATATTTTATAGAAAATAACAGAATATGCAGACAACTTTATCACATATTTCAACCATTTCTTTGCGGACTATTATTACTCACTTATAAATCAGGCCTATATTTTGTAATACATAGTTTAATAAATAGGATTCTTGTAGCCTTTCCAGCTCATGTCTCAATTTCACTTAGACTGATCATGACTTAGACTGATCATGAACATGAAAGCTGATTACAAAGATGGCCACTACACCCAGTTCATGTACTCAAGTTCACCGGGTTACTGATAACACACACCTGGACCCAGTCACTACCATACAACTATTGGTGACATTGTGTGCTGAATTTTGTGAATTGCAGTCATACTCTTTAAAGCTGTGAGGTCATGCCCTCATTACACACTTCTTCAGGACACTGAAATGTGTATTTAGTTCCAACAACCAAAGCCACAGTATAAGCAAGGAAGTGTTTTGTGTTTGGTGTTTAAAATAATTTCATGAGCAATGGAGCTGTATGTTGTAAACATTATGGATTGTGCTTGCTCTTTGGTTTGTTTTGGGCTGCTGTGGTGCACCAGTGGCCCCTGGTTATTGTGTTGTTTTAGGTGAGTATTGGCCTTTCTTCTTATAACAATCTTTCTCCCTTCCTCCACTTTAGTTGTGACTTTATTTCTTGAACTATGTTTTTGACCCAGTTCCCGACTACCTTCTCTGCATCCACTCAGACCTGCTTTCATGTGTATTTTGTGGAACATAAATGTCTTTCTTGGCTTGGTTTCTCCTTCCTGGTTTGTGGGATATAGAGGGATTTTCCTGTGGCAACAAAAGTGCCTCTGTCTGACAGTCCACCACTGCCCTGTCTGTCTGTGTTACTGTAGGTGGGTGTTCCTATCTCAGTATGTAAGAGGCAGAGGAAAAGCAAATTGGCAACCACAAACTACAATATTTGTTTCAAACAAGTCACACTTTCATGTCCTAGACCTTAGTGTAAATGTTGACTAATATTTAACCACACATAAGTAAATCCTGTCTTCAGATGTGGGCAGAAGGTGGATTTTGATGAGGCTTTTGAAATGTAAACCAGCAAATCCTTAGTGCAGACACACATCAAGTGTCTACTGACTAGTAATGGCTATGTGTCTGGTTAATAGGCTAATATTAGTAGGTTTTTTTTTTTACCAGTTAACTAAAGAGGAGCGCAAAACATACATACCTGTTTTTTTCAGCTGTGTTTGTTCATTACCCAAAATGTATGTTAGTTATCTAGCTAGATATGTCACTGCCATTGGCTCTGTGACACTGGATGTAAGATGTATCTGGAATGCGCATGACATGTCAAAAACTATGCATCACTTACTAAAATAAAGTTTACCAGGGTGACTGAGGAACACCATGTTTTGGAGAATTCACTAATGATGAAAAGACTTTGTAATGCAGTTTTAATGTGACATTTTAAACTTCTGTGTGCAAAAAGTGCAGTTTTACTTGATGTGACTGCCACTTTATCTCCCATTAATATTCTTTTTCTCACACTTACCCATCCACCCATCCACACTTTCTAGCCTGAAGGAGCTTTCACAACACCAAGTATCACAGTGAGCACTGATGTTTTGTGGGCAAGCCAGGTTTTAATCAGCTAAGTGTCTCTTCACACTGTCTATCACAGCTACTCTAAGCATTGCAACTGCTCAAAGCTCATGGGTGCTACATATACACAGGAATTCCAAACATTTGCTCTGTAGGATGCAACATATGGTTCTTATATCCAGAGCTTAAAGTGGCCCCATTCACTGCAAATGCAAAAACCCATTAAGAAAAATTTGCTTAAGATATGAAACAAATGCAGATGGTTAAACAAACAGTGCAGTAAAAATAAACAAAATGAATGATAAACGGTTAGCAGCTGTTTCTATTAATATAGAGAGAAAGAGATAGAATGCATGATCCAAGCTGTTTTGGCAACTTTTTTCAAATCCATGCCTTTTGGGGCCCTTTTGGATGAGGGAGGGTCTCGTGAATCCGTTTTTGGCAGAGAGGATACAGTGTGTGTAATCAGTTGTGACAGCATTGGAGACGCTGAGGCTGTTGACCCACTGGCAAGAGACTAGATGACTCAGACATCTTTTTTACAGCAAAGTCGGTAGTAAAATAAATTGTTTGTCATTGCAAAAGCAGGAGGGAATTTTAAAATATACTCATTTTCAATTCCTACCCAAAAGAAAATCAGATAATTAAATATTCAGTATTTGTGATGTTGATTTTTATGCATTTGTATTAATTAGTTACCTCTTCTAATGGTTTTACCATATCATTTTGTATATAATTTAACAATACGGAGGTGTCCATTTCATCCATACAAGAATGTATCTTCTTCCTTACAATGAAATATCTCTTTATTCAACATGACCAATATTATCACACTGAAAAATGAAGAGTACCATCAGTTAGGATGATGTGTAATAAGTATATTGCATGGCATATTAGTTTTGGCAGTGAGTCTAAAACTGAATTCTCTGTTTTTGTACAATTTTAGGAAAATTAAGATGGAAAGTTACTGTCTCACTTTCAATTTTCTTGCAGTAGTGCACCAAATGCAAGATTTATATTACATACAAAGATTTATATTAGTGCACTCATACTAATATATTAATATTTATACAGTAATAGCTTATTTACTGGAACTTGTATAACTCACATTTTTGTCTTTTTTTACTACAATAATAAAAAGGAGGCTTGTTTATAAACTGACAAAATCAGAGGAATCTTCTATCTTGTGTTTTATTTCTTACTTTTCCTCACCCATGTGTGCATGCAAAAGTAGTAAAAAATTGTAAGATGATAGAAAAAGTGAATACTGCAGTATAACCAGGGACATTAAAAAAAAGGTTCATTTTGAATTACATTTGTCCTGAAGATAAATACTCCAACTGGGGATGTCATACAAAGCTTTTTATTTTCAGCTGAAAAGATTTCTGATTTCTACTACTATTTCTACAACTTCCTGTAATGAATATATGGAAGGACAGTACTGTTGAATACTGGCTTCACTCTCTGATCCTTTCTTGGGTAGAGACTTTGTATAATATTTAAGAATATACCACTGTGCTCTTACTTGAAACAAAAAAGCTCTGTTTTATAAATTTTCAGACCTCAACTCCTGATAGCTCTGTTGGAAGTGCTCCATGATTTCCTGGCTGAGGAATGTAAATTATGATTATGCCAGGGACAATTTTTGAAGAAACTGTCCCCTTTAACCTCCCCAAACAAGTCCTCTAAAATCTGTAATTATGATAAAAGAAAGTGTAGATGGATATGTAGGTTTTGGCTACCTTTTTTCCTGATGTTGGAGCACTACTTTGGGTATGAAAAGTCTATATTTTGTGGGGTTTTGTGACGTAATAAATTTAAACTAAGACAAATTTTGTCAGAAATCTCACAATGTGAAACTATAGCATAAAAAATAACATGAAAAACAATCAGAAACCCGAAAAAAATAGGAACTTTTTTAACCTGATTGCAAAAGTGAGACCAGAATTAGTGTGTACACATTTTTGTTCCCCAAAAAATGTTTGATTATTTTTCACTTTATTTTTTGGATTTTGTAATTACACATTAAGTGTGCAAAAAATCTGACATGATTTATCCTGGTTTCAGTTTTTATATCATAAACATTGACATGTAAAGTTTATATATCTTTTGTACACTGTAAAACGGCTCTGAACCTTTGAGGTACCTTTTGATTAGACTGAGATCCAGGGAAATATAAGAGCAAAGTCAGTCACTTGAACTATGAACTTGTTCCTCAAACCATTCCTGAATATTTTTTGCGGTGTAGCAAGGGTGCATTATCCTGCTAAAAGAGGCCACTGCCATTAGGGTATAATGTTGTCATAAAGGGGTATCCTTGATCTGAATCAATCATTAGGTGATAAGAGTGAAAGTACCACCACATGAGTGTAAGGACCCAAGGTTCTAAGCAGAACATTGTCCATGCACCTTTTTTCATTGCTGGACTTAAACAGGAAAAATGGCAAGCACATCATGCATCATGCAGTCTTGGCAAACTGGGAGCCAAAGTTGGAAGGGGTGACTGTGTGTGGTCCATGAATATGACATACTCATTTGGGCCTGTGTAAATAATGACTTTTGGTTTGTGGGAAAATCAGTGTGTGGATGAGGTTGTTTCAGGGTGAGAAAAGAAGAGAAGAGGGTTACCATGTGTTGCAACAGCTGCCTATTCGCTCTATAGGGAATCAAACCAACCACAGAGGTTCAAAGGACCTTGTGATGCCCAGCCTGTGGCTAGACAGCAAATGTGATACAGAAAGAATATCTGCAAATCATCTTACTGGGCCAGAAACACAAGAGTCTCTGTGTTGAGGTCATGTTTTATTACTATTGCTGGTATTTAATATGTAAGTGCATCATTTAACATCCCTGTACAATTGAACTTTTGAAATAACTAACTTTGTAATTGACAAAATGTAAGAAACAGTGAATTGTATGGAGTATACTTGGTTAATACCATGGTTTATTTGGCAAATGAATATTGCTGTTGTCATCTCATGAGTCTCCATCGTGACATATAAACACAGTTTGAGGATCATCATAGAAACAATGGATTCTCATTATAGTACAGTATCAGTATAGTATGCATTTAGTATCAGTATAGTATGCATTTTCTCTCTCTCTCTCTCTCTCTCTCTCTCTCTCTCTCTCTCCTTGCAAGACATGTAAATGTAGTGAAGCGAAAAGAACTTTAGAGGAAAGATCCGTCCCATCCCCCTACCAAAAACCCAAACCCCTTTGTCACGTTCTTGATCCCGCCCCCAAATGACTCCGAAATCACAAGGCAGCAGACCAATAGGAATCCGAATCTGCATCCAAACCCGCATACTAACTTACTAGATAGTGAGAGAAAACTGAAGGTCGCGTGAAATTTTGACATACTACGCAGTATGGTAGTACATGGTTTGGGACGTAGTCCAACATTCTCTTCTCAGTTCGTGATTAAGGGAATAGAGACGGGCTGCAGAGGAAGAACCGATGCGACAGAAAGTTCTCTTAGTTTAGTGCAAGAAAATTTTGCCTCTGATCGGGAAAATGTGGATAAACTGCTATTTGGACCTGCATGAAATTTTAATTTAAAGTGGAGTTTCTCTGGTGACTCATAATCACCTCAGATTATATGCGATGGAATCTAAAAGTTTACAGCATGGGAATTTTGACAGAAAGCTTGGCATGTTCGTGGACGTGGATGCTAAAAGGACAAATAAAAACGCGTAGCCCCAGTGTATTGGGCAATGAATTTCGGCTGAAAACCAAGTGGAACTGCAAGACTAACCTAAGCTGTACCGACACTAAACGGAAAACTCTGTGCCTGACGGGTATATACCAAAATGCCTAGTGAAACTAAAAACAGGATTAGGAGTAGTGGCTAGTCGGGGTTTTTTTTTTGAGGGCATCGCTGCGGACTCACGAATGAATCGATGGTTGGAGCGGAAAAATTTATCATTTTGTTTCCCACTACGTTTTGCTTCACTTGTTTTGCCAAGTTGCATAAAGCGGTAATGCATTGTACATCGTTAACAATTAACTGGGTTGTAAACTGTAAATTTGTTTTTAACCAGAATGTTATCACCTAAAAGGGCGGATATTCTCAGATAAATAAAAGGCTGTTAAACTGAAAAATACAGACATATGACTATTGTATATTGGGTCGAAATTGTAGACAAGATTTTGGAATGTGCTGCAAACTTCGATTCATGTAAAGTGGTCGAATCAGTAACGTGAGTCAGAATGCCCTTGCATGCATGTGTACAAATATCCATTTTCCCGGTATGGATTTGGACGGCCGGTTTAACGTTGGTGTGTTTTGACGCTTTGACCATTGCGTCCCCAGCTCATAGTCACCGTCTGATCTGCTGGCAGGCCATAATGAAATGCCAATCAGAACCAGAATGCCATTACGCTTACACACAGTACACGCGGGCCTGCGGACCTGTGATTAACGGACACAAGAAGTGCCCGAGCCACTGCATCTCATCCATCGTCCAGCTCAATCTGACCGACAACGGCCCAGGCCTTGAGCACTGCGAGTGCGCCACAGACACTGTGTGCTTAAACGCCAAACGTGCCATTGAGCCATGCATACCGCGAATCCGCCGCACGGGCTGTACAGAAGCGCGTCGCATGTGCGAGAGTGATGCGGACTGCAGCGCTGCTATGCGTGACTACATGTTCCACTGCCGCGAGCTGTTCGGCGGCGAACGCTGTTCGGATGAATGTCGGCGAGTTATCGAGCGCATGCGCTCCGTGCCCAAGGCTCGCCTATTGGACACATGCGAGTGCGACGGCGCAGAAAGGATCATCTGCGAGCACGTTAAGATCAGCATGATTAGCTTGTGCTCCGACGCGCCTGAGCACCTGGATACAGGTAGCGGGTTTTCGGACGACGAGGACGAGCTTGAGAGTGACTATGACAGGGGGTATTATGAGGAAGAGGAGAGCGCGGGTATAGTGTCCAGGGCGCACACAGGTTTAATAATATCCTCCACCATTTTAGTTTTTACTCTTCTTCAGTGAATGTTACAACAAGGAGTGTAACTGTGGGACAGATTTATTGCAGGGATGCACCAATTAACTCGTTAATTCCTGTTATAATGTCAAACCTTTGAATATCATCCAATCCAGTAGCTGTTACTGACTTCCGACTTGATAAAAAAATTCCCAGGAATTATGTGTTCTGTATTCTGTATCACATCATCACACACATTCACCAAAGAAAAAGACAGTGAATATAAAATACATATCTGACACAATACCAGTCCAGCACTTGAGGTTAGTATCAGCCTAGATACTAATCCTCATGTTCATAACCATGACCTTTCATAAGTGCACATCTTTATTTGTACTGTAAATTACTTGTACTCTGGGTCTGCTTTGTATGACATCCCCAGTTTACAGCATTCTTAAAAGCAAATCATAGACAAGTAAAACACATGAATTTCACTATGAATACCACTTAGCACTGTGCCTTTTTGATAGTTTTGGCCTGTGCATTACCGGAAACTAAATTATTCTGAAATACTTAGTTATTCCATGTAAGATGACATGGAAATGGGAGTATTTTTGTACACCAGAGAGACCTATAAACAAGAATAACTTGTGTGCATTTATATATGTTAATATCACAATATACAAATATTTCTGAAGAATTACATTTGACAATGGATTTTTGTGTTTCAAATATGTGTGTTAAATGGTTTTGTGAAAGCGTTATTTTAAATTTATTGATTGTTTTAGATTTTATTTGATCATTGTGCAAAAAAGAAAAACTGAAAATTATGTACATATGTAACTTAATATAATCACAGACAGTTCCATGTAGCTAAAATCACCACACATTTGACCAGGAGAGCTACAGTCTGTAATTGAGAATCATATGTGACATGCTGCATGCCTTTGCGTAGCAGATAGAGGGTCATGCAAGCTTAGGTTGAATGCTCAGGTGTGTATAATCAAGCATGCTGGTATTGAGAGCATCCAAATGGCTTCAGTAGCTTCTGAGTGTGCTAGACTGAGCTTGAACTTGTTTCTTATTTGCACTGATGCTTTATTTGAAATGTGAAGCAAGAAACAGCAAGTGCACTTCACCTAGCAATCAAACATTCACATTTATTTAGATAAAAAAAGTTAAAAAGAAATGTTGCTGATCAACTTTCTGAGTCTAACTAATCCAAGACTTGCTGCCTCCTCTAAGAACATCTGTGATACAGAGATCTTTTTGCAGTTAAATCAAACATTGCAGCCTGAGTACTTTTGTTGTGGGTGGGGGTGGGGTGGTTACACTTGACCTATAAACACAAATGATTACTGAAGCAGTAAGTGTTATTTCCTGTTCCACATTAAGAGTTTTGGAGAGGGCTGATTAAGAAATGGATCAGAGGCAAGAGACATGAGCCAAGCAGTGCCTCAGCTTGTTTATTTGTCCTCAGTCAAATGTTTATTTAAAGTCTTCGCTCACACTGGAGGGGAGAACAAGCTCTGTTCAGATGAATGAGGCGCTAAGTGGCTGTCACAAATGCACTCTGCCGTGGCTACTGTGTGTGACTGTGTATGCATGTGTCTTAGTTTGTGCATATAAACGTGTAAAAAAAAAAGGAAAACGTTAAAAAAATATGTTATATGAGGAATTATATGTACAGAAGAGTAACTTTTATGCAGTATACCAGTTAAAGCTTAACATAAAATTTATAACAAAAATATATACTAAACATTCTTTGAGTAAATGGTTCTTCTGTGGAGTTTTGGATAGTTGGACCAATATTTTTGAAAGGTATGGAAACTTTGGAGAACCTTCAACAGTTCCATTACAGGGCGCAACTGAACAGTTTATCATGCTAGACTAATGCTTTTTATCTAAAAGTTCATGTAAATTATTAATGCTAACTACATGCAATGCAAATGCAATGCAATGCTAATGCAAACCAGGAGAAAATATAAACAAATCTGAGTGGCTTAAGATATTGTTTAGTGTCTCAGTTTCTGTTGTGTTTCTCATGCCAGAAGAGCTGCAGAGATCTAAGATGGCAGCTATGATGTACTCCAACTGTGGAACTGTAGAAGACAAGAGTCCTCAGGCTTAATAAATGGAGAAGTCGAGTGGCACTTGTGTCATGCTAATGACAAACATACAATAGTAGCAGCATACAATGACCAGGCACTTCATTCATCCAGATGCCACCTTCACAAAGACTGCAGGGAAAAGCTGCTGAAAGAGCTGGCCATGGAGCATTGTAATCATTTAACTTATTCAGGTTTTTTAAGAACTTTGGGGAAACTCAACTTTTGAAAACTGCATCAACTTGTAGATCTTTATATAATATATAACAATATTATAAGACAACAGAATCATGATGATGGCAACATTCTACAAGTAAAAACAGTGTTCTTTTGGTAGAAATCTCTTCAGCTTTTTAAATTGTTGTTTAGTTTTCTTGCCATGTGTGGTTATAAAAAGATCATGTTCCTTATGCTAACAGTCTTAGTCTGGAGTTCAGAGGGGAAAATAGTTATAAATCTTTTACTACTCCCAAAAGCAGCAGGGGACATAATATAATTTAGGATTAAGAAACAACATTCATCTCCTTTATGTGACCAAAAAGGTGCTGACTGTGCAGCTATGTAACCAAATCTTTTAACATATTTTAACACAAACATGGCTGAATACTGTGCAAACTTTCATGCATATTATTTCTTAAATCAGAAATTAGTGTGAAGCTGAAATCCATCACTGTTACTGTTGCTCAGGTCAAGGCCCAATGTGGTATTTTTTACAAACTCACTATTTTGAGCCTGCACCATGGTGAGTCCATCATTGCCAGCTTTATAAAAGAGCCAAGTCATTTGAATTTAAGAATGTTAATGCTAATCCATTTAAACCTAACTGAAGGGAGGAGAAGGAAGAGAGGAATGAAGACACATTTCAGAATTGTGTATTAGTTGAAGTTTTGGACAGCACGGTGTATATCTTAAACAAGGGATAACAACAAGTCTTGAAAACATTCCAGTTGTCTAATATTTAAAGTGCCTGACATCAAGCAACTAGTAAGAGCCTGTAATCATCATTATAAATGTTGCTCACTGCCTTTGTCTTGGCACTGTTTCTTTTTCCTTCACTTTTGGTGATCAAGTCATAAAAAAAAATACCATTGGGCACAGTGCCATGTGGTTCAACACCTCCTCAGAGGCCCTGTTACACAGCAAACTAGAGTAAAAACAAATCAGCCCTTAAAATACAAGTAAACAGCCTAAGGAAAAGAGAAAAATCAAGTCTCAAAACAAAGAAAACAAAGAAAAAATGTATTTTGTTAACATGAGCAGGAAAAATTAAAACTGATGAGAGGGTCGATCTTTCTGAATGATTCATTGTAATAATACCACACACTGTAGTGCCCTAATCACATTCAGATTGGACAATGTGCACAAAAAAGGCAGAGACATCAGTGAAGAAGGAAAGAGAGACAAAAAACAGGACATAATTTTCACGCTGTTGGGGCAGATGGGAAAGGTAATGTGGCGTGACAGCTTTTGGACACTTCAGTGCATGCCATGACCTCCTGGGATCTGACTCGGCTCAGATGCCTCTGTGACACTGCCCCTGCCCCTCCTATGCTTTTTTTAGAGTTTGAACAAAAGGGGCTGGCCGTTGCGTTGTCCGTTCCATCCCATATATTTATACCATTTATCAATAAAACTGTGACCGAGTTCATCCTTCCATGATATCATCACTTGAAGAGGAGGTAGTGTTTGAATGAAATGGCTGTCAGTTTCGACCAATTACCATAAGCTGATGCTCCAAAGCTGAGGCCTATTGAAGCTCAGAGGAGCTTCTCAGGCGCTCAATGGGAAGCTTGGAGTGCTACTCTACTGTATTAACCTGACCTTGAGGGGCCCGTGAGGCCTAAAACCAAGCCATCTACCTCTCCATCTCACTATTGCATTCTCTGTATTAATCACGCATTCAGAAGCACTGTGGATTTATGAAAGAGGTTAATTAACTTATAAACACTGAATTATTATTAATTCATTATCATTTGATTAAACAAGTCAGTTGATATGAGATTATAGGTATTTGCTTCAAAGTATTCAGTGAGTGCCATGTAATGATGAAATGCAATTATGCAGCACAAAGATTTACACCAAATTTGTATTATGTACTTACATACACATACCTTTGGAAATGTAATATAAATATATGTGAGAACAGTGCATGTGACCATTTTCTTTTAACATGGACTTTTGTATGTGTTCTTTCATGATAACATGATAAAAATATATATTATATATACGTATACATTCATAGAGCTTAAAA
>JAOTRN010000030.1:7966097-7976701 GCA_028566695.1 Bagroides melapterus
GCTGAGGTTATCCGCTAACTTACTCTCAAACATATCCGGGTATGTCACATAACCTGCTTTTTGGAACAGACCCCTGAGTAAACTCATAGAAAATAACCAAAACAATCCCAGGTTTTCATTTAGCACAGTGGCTAGATTAACAAAAAATCAGATATCTGAAAAAAGCATTCCATCACAGTTTAGTAGTGAGGATTTTATGAATTTCTTCACTTATAAAGTTGAAAGTATCAGAAATAGAATAGTGGATGTTCAACACCTGACAGCATCTTGTGATCCAGTCTTGGATCACAAGATCTACAATGCTTTACAAGTACAGGACAGGAAGAGCTAGATAAACTTATTGCTACTGCTAAATCAACAATATGTGTGTTAGATCTCATGCCAACTAAAATACAAAATTAAGCAGGTATTCAGGGACAGGCATTAAGTTGGCTTAGATTCTACCATCTGATCGATAGCATGTTGTAGATTTAAATGGAGAACCATCCAGTTTATTGACCATTATTTATGGGGTCCCTCAAGGATCAGTTTTAGGACTCAATATAGGGAAGCATCATTAGAAGACAGGGGTTAGTTTCTGTTCTTATGCTGATGTTACCCAGTACCTATCTCATCAAAACCAGAAGAAATATCTAAATTGTCTAGGTTAATCAAGTGCTTTAAAGATATAAAAGGCTGATGTCATTCTCTGTCAAGTTAGTAGTAACAGACAGCAGCTTGTCTTTTGAAAAGCATATTGCAAATATTACAAATAAAGCCTTCTTCCTCCTTAGAAATTTTGCCAAACTAAGAAACATTTGTTAAGAAAAATTTGTATCTGATGCTGTGAAGCTAATTCAAGCATTCATGATCTCCACACTGGGCTATTGTAATATAAGTGGTTCTGCATCTTCAGTAAATAGGCTACACTTAGTCCAAAATGCAGCTGCCAGAGTTCTTACCAGGTCGAAAAAATACTACTGTCTTTAGAATTAATTACAAATTGATGATAGATACACACAAGGCTCTAAATGGCTTAGCTCCCATGTATCTTACCAGTCTTTTAATACGCTACAATCTGTCATGCTCTTTGAGATCAAAAAACTCTGGACTTCTGGTAGTTCCTAAAATATCAAAGTCTACTAAAGGTGGTAGAATATTTTCTTATTTAGCTTCCAAACTTTGGAATAGCCTTCCTGACAGTGTTTGTGGCTCTGAACCACTCTCACAGTTTAAATTAGGATGGGTTCCCTTCTCATTAGCAGCAATCGCTTGCTCATTGTGGGTAAATATAAACACATTTAAATATAAGTCTAATACTAATCTAGAATTTTTGTATTATAGTAATCTTTGTATAAAACTAAACCTTTTATATTATGTTTTTTAAAAATTTACAACATTTAGCAGGTACCCTTATCCAGAGAAATTTACATTCATAACTCATTTTATACAACTGAGCAATTCAGGGTTAAGGGCCTTGCTCAGGGGCCCAGCAGTGGCAGCTTGGGGAGTTGAAATGTCAACCGTCTGATTGGTAGCCCAACACCTTAACCACTAGGCTAACACATCCCTTTGAGACAACGTCCATTGTTAAAAGAGTATGTACAAATAATTATTATTAAATGGATTGAATTGAATCATGAATTATCAACTTTCACCTATCATGTATTTCTTATTTTTGCAAAATTAATTATTACTAATTTGCAAAAGAATGTTCTGCATATGATGAAAATTGTCAAAAAGTGGGCAGAGGCAGAGCATAATGGTCTTGAGGCTTTACTGTTTGGTGAACCCAAAGAATCAGTGGGGAATTTAATCTAATAATCTATTTTAAATGTAAGCATTTTATTACTAATAATGAAGAGTGCAATTATTTTCACTCTTGTTATGCCTATATGGGACCCACATTGTGAAACACACGGGTCCCCACATAAATTGCCCATTTTCATCCCATGTCCATGTGTAACCCATGCCACCTTGATATAAACCATATGTGCCGCAGATATCAATGCTGGCAGCTTACGTTTTACTGCCACCTTTGGGCCGAATGTGCAAAGCTTGCTTGCCTGAGTAGCGGCATGTAGTAGTACGTGTTGACCTACTTTTGTGTGCTGACTTTTGAGCTACACAATTTGTCTTAAGGGAGAAAAAAGGAAGAAAAAAGAAAGAAAGGTTTGTATGATATGTAACAGTGGTATACTATATATAAAAGCATTGTTCAAAATATTTTTTTGATATCCATTTTGTAACCAGGATGTACCAGATTATCAGTGTAAACGAGCTACAACGCGCATGCGCCTGTTTTCACACACGTATATAGCACGCATTGAGCGTTGCCAAGAGTTACAGCGCAAGCGGATGCGCTTGAAGCGCTAGGACCGCAGGGAAATGACGAACTCGCTCGGTTCAAATTTGCATTAGCCTTGAAACTGAAACCAGCGGATGTCCTGTATAGATCACTTCTGACAGCAAAACAAAGATCCGCGAGGAAACCTTGCTGCCATTATGGGGGCTTTTCACTCAGTACCGGAAGATCATCAATATAGGATTTTATCTGAGAAGACAGGCTGTAAGTAAGGCAGGTGAAAAATATGGATGAAGATGCTTTTGCGCGATGAAATTGTACGATTTCTCTCTTATTTTGGTTGTGCTTCGGCAAACAGCATAGCGCAGCATACCTTTTAAACGCTATTTATAAAGCTTATCACTGGGGTGTCAGGTGTATTTGAAAAGGCGACTGGATTATACGGCAAATGAAAATGAGGAGAAACCTTCCAGATCCCTCCACCCATACAATAAATCCTTAACATTACTACATTATGCATATGAATTTATGTCAAACAGTACTTGAAAGGAAAAAAAAACATACTCTCAAATAGAATGGAAAAAGTATCACTTATTTTTAAATTTCAATTACAATCCAGCTCAAATAAATGGCATCAAATGTAAACAATAACAGAAAAAAAAAAACTAAAACTAGAAATAGTAAACAAAGAACAATTAATTCCTGTCTGTATAGCATATTCTAACAAAGACATTGCCACAAAGCAGATTTACAGAGATTTGGATAATTGTCATTTTGAGCTGATGGATCTTAAAATGTGCAACTGTGATATTTTCTCACATTTATGCAGTAAATCCTGAACTTATTCCCCATTTGCAAGCAAAGAGTCACATTGCTCCCTGATGTTGCAATTCAGGATGTCCCACATATCCCCTCTGGGGTCAAAATGGTGAACAGACAAATGGGTGCTTTGCCATCATGACAGTCTGCAAAAAAACAAGCCTGAAGTTGTGGATCAGCGAACTGAGTTTACATTATGCAAATGGATCTCTTGTTTCTCACATTTTAAACACTATGGAAAATGCAGTAAGCTGCTTCAGTGTGACATTTCTTATACAAAGATTTTAATTCAATAGCCTTTTAAAGCTGGTCTGATCAATGAAAGAGACCTTGCTCCATCTGGACCTAGCTGACATTTTGTGTCACAGTACTTAAGTACAGCTATATAATTGGTTAAAGGATATTATATTATACAAGCAATAAGCTCTTGTGTGGGTTTTTGATTGATTGAGGCTCCATAGAAAATAGCAGAGGGTATTTTGTTGTACAGAATTAATAATAGAATACCTGTGTGTTCTTTAATAGTCAATTAGGGATATAGTTTGAAGAATATATTCAATTAAGTATTTTGTTTTGTAAAAATGCTGGTGTTGTACTTTTATCCTTCCTTCAGTTTCAATGGAGCAGATCAAGATTCTTCATAATCGCTTCAAGCAGTTAAGCCACAATGACGATGTGCTACGGTAGGTTATACACAACCTAGCCCTAACTTTCTAAATTAAGCCTAATGTATGTTATGCTTACTGATATGATTCAGAAAGATACAATAACAATAGTGTGTAATTTCTGTCAAACTAAAAAACTCTCTTTTTACGAATAAATGCTTTCTATTTAAAGGAGAGATGATCTAAACACACTTCCAGACCTAGCAAGCAACCCAATTAGATCCCAGATTGTGGCAGCTTTCTTTGATAGAAGGTCAGTGATGAGTAAAATTGTGGGTTAGTTATTCACTTATTAATGGTGACCATGACTATATATTGTTTCAAAATCAATTAAATTAACTCAGTCTAACACTTCACTGAACAATTTACTACACTGAAGCCTATTTTTTGGATTTACATAATGTTTTTAGACATCCTTGTTTTGTGAATAGTAAACACAGAATTAGGGTAAATGATTTATATTTAAGTTAAAATAAACGATATGCTCAAATGAGAAACTCAAACCTCTGTGGTGCCCCAGGCTCTAGAAATGGGAGGAGAAAAAAAACAAAACCAAATGTTCCACACCACTAGCCACCAACTAATCAGCATATGAGGGCATCTATGTTTCTGTGCCAGACATGTTTCCTGTCAGTCCAGGCTGCTCAACCTCTTGCAAAAGCTTTTTGTTCTAGCCTGGAAAATGTGCATTTTGTTTGGGGGTGTTACTTTTTTTTTAATTTGTTGGGAATGTAAGACAGCTATATTAAGCTTGCTACTTCCAAAATCACTGGTTATAAAAGTATAATTGACATTACAATCATGCCAAACATTTATTTTATCATTGTGAGCCATTCATACTCATAAGCTTTCCCTCAACAGAAACTTCCAGAAAGGAGGTGAAGGCTCAGTTCAAGAAATTGGCTTTGAGGAGTTCATCATTGTCATGTCTTACTTCAGAGCTCCATCAGTGCACATGACAGAGGAGCAGAAAGAAGAGATTCGGAGGACCAAACTGCGCTGTAAGAATGCAATACTCAATGAAATCAGATAAACCTGATGTTGGCAACAGTATAACGGTGTAGAAAGGTGTAAAAAAAAAAATTTATGTTGAGAATATAATTAATTCTAAGCACTAGGCATTTTCCTGGCACTGGGCACTGTTTACTGAAAATGTGACTCTGCTGCTACAAGTCATTTTAATAATTTATGTACCCTTTTCTACCATGACAGTCCTGTTTAACATGCATGACACTGACAATGATGGGACCATAACACTGGAGGAATACAAACATGTAAGACATCCAATTTCTATATTTATTAAGCACCGGACATGTGTGACATGTCTTGTGTTACACTAAACTGTAGTGGATTCTAAATTAGGTAGGTTCATTATTGTTCACAGAGAAGATTTTTTTAATTAATAAACTGTTCACATTTGAATATCTTTCATCTTAAGCAAACACTTTATCCTGGTCATGATCATGATGAGTGTTGAGTCAATTTACCCCAGAAGGGATGGCAACTCCATTGTATATTGCATTGTACACTTGTACATTTTGAATTTACTGTAGTTGTACAGTTCACACCAGAAAATAATCAACTAACAACATATTGGCTTGTTTCAGGTTGTGGAGGAGCTGCTCTCTAGGAGTGGATCACTTGGAGGGGAAACAGCCAAGGGCATTGCAGATGCTGCCATGCTGGAGGTTGCTAACATTTCAGTGGGTCGCATGGTAGGCTCTTTACACTATACACCAGGGTTTTGGTAAATGGAAACATTATACTTAGTCCAGTGCCAAGTGGATGGACCAAAACATCAGTTTAGTAAACCAATATTATATTAACAAGTTTTATTAAATATGTAATATATTTAGCTGAAAGGTACATACTAAATGCACAAATAAACTAAAGATATGAGACTGAAGATATATCAGCTACAAAGGGTTAAACAGACTGCAGTTATTTTGTTATTGTGAAGTACTGTATGGTTTCACAATATGATGTCTTACAAAATGTGTTCAGCCCCCATGGACCTGTGCTCAATTTATAGTGTTATTAAACGTCCAACTGAAATGAACTCAATTAAGCTATGACATGGACTAAATTGGCTACTGAACTCAACTGGAATTATTAGAAGCTTATGAAGCTAATGAAGCTTATAGAAGCTTATGAAGCTAATGAAGCTTACATACAAAATTGCAAATTTTGTCGTTTTTCACATTTTCCCCCAAGGACTATTTGTACTATTTTACTTCATAATTGAATAATAGAGACTCGCTTTTTGATTCTGTAAGTTCAAATTTAATTTAGAACACAGACATAATGTGACCTTGATTACAAACTTTAACCTTTATGTTGATACTTCTGCTCTACTCTACCCCACATTGTTAACTAATATCACAGTGAAATAATAATTTCTTCTTTTTACAGGGTCCAGAGGAATTTTATGAGGGGATCACATTTGAGCATTTTGTGAAGGTTTGTCTCACATACACAGTTTATCAGTACGATATCTCATTATAGCTAAATATAAGAAGGCTATGAAATTTATTATAAAATTATATATGTTGTGAACATATATAATCTAATAATCAATTTGTTTTCAAATCAGATTCTGAAAGGAATAGAAATTGAGACAAGGATGCACATCCGGTTCTTAAATGTGGACACAACAAGTCTGTGCAAATGATGATCTATCAGCAGCCAGTGGTTCACCTGATATTCCAAGGCACATATTAAGATAACTATTAAGGTAAAGCTTAACAGAAAGGTAAATGGGCTATTTTTGCACTTAAACGTTTGTAATAAATTGGCTAAGAACTGTCGTAGTGCTGAGGTAAACTAATATACAGCATAATCACAGAGTAAATTAATTTTAGGTGTGGCATATGTAAGTCTATGGACATTTAAACATCTTGACATTCAGACAGAAATTGACTGCATGTTCACTTTAAGCATAATTTGAAAATCTGTGATGATGAGATCACTTGGATAATTGACTAGTTAAATATATGTTACTTCTTTTCAATACTAGAGACCTGAATGTTACTTTATTACCTGTCTTTGGGACTGTTTAAAAAGTAAAGAATGTACTTTATCCAGGGGGCATATTAAATGTAGAATAGCAATAAATATGTTATATAAAAGCAATAAATAACCTTTCTCACTGTGAAATACACACAGAAATATATGTTTGCAGTGCATCACAATGTTGCAGAATGTAATCATTGCTAGTTTCTGATTCATAAGAGAATAGAGGAACTTTTCAAATATGAAAACCCAATACTCCATTTTTCCCAGAGTTTAGATCAAATTGATCAAAATTGACAAAGCAGATGACACCTGTTGGAATAAGCCTTTATATATGTTTAATGTATCTTTCTTTCAGTTGAGTTATGTACAGTAAGTGTCACATAGCTCTATAAATACCACCCCACAGTCCTGATAAATTGGATTGAACATTATGACCAGCAGATGTCAGTACAGTTGAGTTCATCACTTTTAATGTCCAGCCATCTATTTTACTTTCTGGACTATAAGACACAATGTGTTATATCTGACGCTGACATTCACTGATCAGCTATCACATAACCAACTGCTTAATATTGTGTAGTTCCATCTTGTGCCAGAAAAACAGCTCTGATCTATCAAGGCATGAGCTCAACAAAATCTCTGAAAGGTGTGCTGTGCAAGCTGGCACCTAGATATTACCAGCTGATCCTTAAGTTGGGAGGTGGGGCTTCCATAAATCAATTTGCCTTTCCATCCTTGTACCTCCATCTCTTCCTCAGAAAATCAATGCAAACACACCTGGTCATCCACATGGTATAACAGAAAATGTGACTAATCAGACCAACTCACCTCTTGCAAGTGCTGAGTGCCTAGTGTAGACACCTTTGATAGTGGACAAGTGTCAGCATGGGCACTCTGAATAGGTCTGCTGAAATGCACTGCATTGTGTGTTCTAACACCTCTCTATCATAGCCAGCTTTAAATTTTTCACCAGTGTTCCAGTAATTATTTTGTGATATCAGAACAGATGATCCCATCTATGTGCCTTCACTCTCTATGTGCATCTGTAGGCCTTGGGCACTAATAAACCACTTTTCGTTGGTACCAACCACTGAAGACCCCAAAAGGCCTGCAGTTTGGGAAATGCTTTGATAAATGTTATTCAACCTTACCTATCAGTGATTTAAAATTTTGAATTAGGTGTCAAAATATGAACACAAATAAAAGGGTTTTTTTTCAGCAGTGATTTGCATAGGTGTAAATGCTTGTAACAGCTTTTTAATTTTCCCCAATGTTGTCCCCAACACTTATTTTATAGCATTTTTGCTATTGTCACAGTGGTGTCTGTTATTAAACTGCAATCATAATTTGATATACACAATTTAGTTTGTTCAGCCTATGGACTGAAAAGTTTTAGAAAGTCAGTGTGAATTAAGTTTAAAAAATTTAAAAAATAATTTAAGGATCTTGTTAGATATTTTTAAGGCCTGATAGAGAAATAAAGGCTACAGCTCAGGAAACAGGCAAAAGCTCTATACTAGTAAGGTAGGACAGTTTCTCTAAGCAGAATATAATTTATTGGTGGTGTATCTTTCACTTCATGGTGTAGATTAAATATGTCTAAAATGAATTTTTGGTGATTAGCCAGGTTCTAATTTACAAAATTATATTTTACTATTATTATTGTAACTTAGTTTTGTAGCTGTGATTTTAGTCCCTGAATTGATTTTGCGTCACATTGGTGGAAAGAAAACTCTAGAATAATCTAATCTAATAAACTAGAATAATCCTAGTTTTTCTCCTCTGTTTTTTCTTATATTTTTTGTACTCACACAAAAGTACTGGAGCCTTGCCTGAACTGAATGCTTATGTTTTTCTGTAGCACTCAGAAAATTATCATCAGGACTTTGATGTTGATTTTATATCAAAGACTTGAAACCACTTCTTGGTAGCTGTTGTGAGTGGAGAAGAAAACAAGAAATGACAAGTTCAGCTCTCAGTGCCCTCCTTTCTGTTTCATGTAAGACAAACCCTTTTCTCCTCTCTCTCGCCCTCTTTGTTAGCTGTAGTTACCAGTGTTTGAAGGTAAGAAATCCCCACTTTCTTTTTAAAAATATCCCCTATAGAGATAAAGGTAATATATGGCATAAAGTTCTGTCACCTACAAGTTTCTTTTAAAGTTCTAGAAAATGAAATATTTAACTAAGATTCAAATTAAACAGTACGTTTCAGGTAGGTTTCTTTCACAGAGGTTCTCTATAGCAGTAGGTCTTAATAGGAGGTCCAGGTACTCGAAGATTTCGGTGAAGCATAGCTGTGGGGCCAATGATTATTCTTTATATATAAATTAGTTACTGGGGAAGTTATAAATCAGTATTATTAAAGTTAGTAGATGCATTATTGAGCAATTATAGTTATTGGCCTATTTGAATGGCCACTTGTATAATTTTTAATCCAAACCAAATAACTGAAAAACAAGTAGGTCTACAAATAATATCAACTTGGATGTGTTTTGGCAGTGAAAATTTCTGGTAACAAATGCTCTAAATTAAATAAATAAATAAATAAATAAATAAAATAATACAATTATAATAATAAAATCTTGCACCTGTTTGAATAATGTAATAAATAACAGTTCCTGAATGTAAAAAGTTTGAGAACCTCTGCTGAGGGGTACTATAAAAAAATATTTTCACATTTAAAATGGAGCTTTTAAAATTTAAAACATTACATTTGAGTCAGTAAATAGTAAAAAGTCTTCAGGTTCAAGCACCTTCCAATTCAGTGTTTGCCCCTTAAACTATATCTAAGCTAATTCCCTGGTAAGGACAGTTTTGCCTTTTAGAAACAATTAGTTCTCTGGGGGCAAGCACCATCAGGATAATGAGTCTCTGTCTAATCTTCTGATACCTTTAGTTCTGGATAATTTGTATAGAAAATTTGAGTCTTACACACCAAACAGATCTGAACAAGGAACTTCATACTTGACCGAATATATATCTCCCAGCTTCCAATTTTACAGAAACATGTGACTGGAGAAAAGGGTATTATATTTTGGTACCACTTCCTGTATATTTGTTCCTTTAAACACAGTGCCGAAGCGGTATATTAATGCAGGATAACAAAAACACTGATTCTTGAAGCACAACTACAGTATTAATTGCAATGGCTTTCTCTAATCTTATGCTTTGGGATCTGTCATCACGTACAGAGGTTGAAGAGTAACCTAATTTGAAACAAACTTGCCATTACTTAATCTGAACTGAAAAAAGTGTTATATGATTTATAATGCCCGTTTTTTAGTTTTGAAAAAGGCCAAACAAGCTTGTGTGTGTGTTTTTTTTATTAAATATTTATGGAAATCAGTATACACAATAATTGGATAGCAATTTGAAATATAAATGAATTGTAAATTCCTCATATAGTAAGCCATTTCAATATCAGAACTGAGCAAAACATTTCAAAAGAATAAGTATGTCTTCTTGTTCTAGCCTAGTAAATAGTGGCTTAAACCTCTCTCTGTCTGTCTCTCTCTCACACACACACTCTCACACACACAAACACTCAGACACCCATCTTGTGACAGAGGCGACGGCTAGTCAGTGTTTTTTCTTTCCTATCTGATGTGTTTAGCTGAATGCGTCATTAAGGGCTGATATCAGAGTCTCTTTCACTTCCTGTCTACTAAACCTGTTTCAACACATGCCTCAGACAAAAGCCCAAATGCACTAGCTCCATACACCAGTTTATTCAAGCCAGGCAAGCACATATCATAAAAGCCAATATGGCTAACAGCTCACATCACAATCTTTGTGAATTCCTGAACAGTCACACATTGTCAT
>JAOTRN010000030.1:7996671-8009681 GCA_028566695.1 Bagroides melapterus
GTAGCATTACACATTACATAGCATGAAAAATTTTAAAAAGGCATAGTTTCCCAGCAAAAATATGTGAAGAATGTAAAGATTTCATGATGTGTAACCAGTGATTAAGTGGGAATGTTTACCAGTGCATCTCTTTCTGGGCCTGGTTTCTCTTCTGTACTGCCTCGCCATTTACTACATCACGATTTGTGTTGGTTAAAACTCCTCCAAAGTCATAGGGTCCTGAGATGATAACAAAGAGTGCAGATTTTAATGCAACATTGAGCCTAAATGTTCTTTCTGTGGCTCATGAGACCATAATTTCAGAGCAACATTTTGGAAGCAGTTTTTTGGGTCACAAAAGTGGATTGGTCTCTAAAGAGTTTAAGACTCTGACCTTATTAACAGGCTACAAAGGCAAAATACTTCATCATAACAATGTCAACTTAAGCAAGGGAACTTGGCTAGCTGGCTGGCTGGCTGCCTAGAAAGAGCAGCTTGATGACAGCTGATACATTAACCTGCATGAGCTGTCCGCATCATTGGGTTACAGAGAAACATTACCACACATGCTTTGTGTCTTACTATTTAGGTAGAATGAAATTATTCAACAAGCAAAAATTAAAATGACGGGCTATTCAGAGCCAGCAACAAATACAACACTGGGGAAAAAAGTTGAGTGAACATGCCTTCAAATTCCACACGTCCAGTGGGAAAGACCCCAGTAGCTGACAAATATACCAGGAGAACACTATTGGCAGGTAGCTCCTGTTAAATAAATCAGAAATTACATCAGTTCTAGAGATATCTGATGACAATCACAACAAACAGATTGCATTTTAGCCCAATTTGGAGTGCTTTTTGTGCTTCATAATTCTGGAATATCATGTGTAGATTTATTTATTAATTACATAGACAATTTATTGTACTGTAAATCAAATCAACACACAGTAAATTGGTTGAAATGAACTTAGATTTGTAAAAGTTTGAATACGTTATTTATATATGTAGCAACTACACAGACAAGCAGTAAGACACTACAAAGATTATGTTTGAAAGAAATATGTATTGACCTTGAAAGAGGCTGAAAGGAAGGTGTAAAGTTGACTGAAGGTGGGTTTGTATAGAAGGTATTTGTGGGGGTTCTCTCGCTTCGCTGGCTTTTCGTTGGGCTCCTGGAAAAAGAGAGATGAGAGCCTAAGAGATTGAGAGAGCATGAAACTGATGATAGGGAGACGAAAAAGAGACGGAAAAAACACTCAACGGTGAGAGAGATGGGGAGAGTGCAAGAGTCTTCTCTTACAAGTGTCCCTGGTTTGGTGGATTGGGTGGCAAGATTCACTGGTTCACGCTCAAGGGCCTGGAGCATGCGAAACATGTCGATCGTCAACTCACTGAACTTCACCTGAGCAAAGAGATTTTTAAGTTGTGTTTTTAAACAGAATTGCTTGTGTTTAAAAGCTGCAAAATGCATTGCTGTACATGATGCACATTCAGAGAAAAATAAAAGCTGCACAATCATGAAAATAAAATAACATCTACTTAAAAATAATCTAGCCACAGTTTTTGCAAGCCAGTGACTTCTGTGCTGGTCCCAAGCCCGGATAAATATAGAGTGTTGCGTCAGGAAGGGCATCTGGTGTAAAATGTGCCAAATCTAAACTTGCGAGTTGTCAGTGTGAATTCCATACCAGATCGGTCGAGGCCCGGGTTAACAACGACCACCAAAAGGTAGAGATGGCAAACATGATGGAGAGAAGGAAGGTAGATATACTGTGTGTGCAGGAGACCAGGTAGAAAGGGAGCAAAGCACATAGTATGGGGTGGTACAAACTGTTCTATTATGTTGTAGATAAAAGGGGTAGGAGTGATCCTGCAGGAGGAGTTTGGGAAGAAAGTTTTAGAGGTGAAAAGAGTGTCAGACGGTAATCAGTTTGAAGGGGTAATGTTGAATATTATCAGTGGTTATGCTCCACAAGTAGGCTGCAAGTTTGAAGAGAAGGAGAGATTCTGGAGTGAGCTAGATTAGGTGTTAGAAAGAATTCCCAGAAGTGAGAGAGTGGTGAGTGATGAGGAGGTGATGGACAGGTTTGGTATTAAGAAAAGGAACCTAGAAGGACAGATGGTGGTGAACTTTGCAAAGAGGATGGAACTGGCTAGATAACACTTATTTCCAGAAGAGAGAGAAACATAATGTTACATATAACAGTGGAGGTAGGAGTTCAAAGGTAGATGACATTCTATGTAGACGAGGCAATTTGAAAGAAATTACTGACTGCAAAGTGGTTCATGTTTGCTATAGTGATGGACAGGTTGACAAATGAAGTCAGACAGGAATCTCCATGGACAATGATGTTTGTGGGTGGCATTGTGATCTGTAATGAGGGTAGAGAGCAGGTGGAGGAAAACCTGGAAACGTGGAGGTATGCTCTGGAAAGAAGAGGAATGAAAGTCAGTCATAGATGGAATACGTGTTTGAACGAGAGGTTAAACGAGAGGTTGAACAGTGATGTTACAGGGGGATGAGGTCAAGAAGGTGCAGGAGTGTAAGTGTTTGTGTTCAACTGTCCACTGCGATGGACAGTGTGGAAAAGAGGTGAAGAAGCGAGTTCAAGCAGGTTGGAGTGGGTGGAGAAAAGTGTCAGGAGTGTTGTGTGACAGAAGAGTGTCAGCAAGAATCAAAGTAAAGTTATACAAGAGTGTAGTAAGACCAGCGATGCTTTGTGGGATACAGACTGTACAAGTGAATAAGAGGCATGAGGCAGAGATGGAGGTAGCAGAGATGAGTATGTTGTGGTTCTCTTTAGGAGTGACAAGGATGGACAGGATTAGGAAAGAGCACATCAGGGGGACATGTGCAGAGGAAGGAGAGTAGTTATATTGGTAGAAGGATGTTGGAGATGAAGCTGCCAAGTAAGAGGTCAGAGGAAGGCAAAAGAGGAGATATATGGATGTTGTAAAAGAGGACATGAAGTTCATTGTTGCGGGAGTAGAAGATGTCGAGGATAGAGTTAGGTGGAGATGGATGATTCGCTGTGGCGACCCCTAACTAGAACTGATGAAAGTTGAAGAAGAAGACATTTAAAAATATAAAACCCAAATGAATTAAATTCTAAAAACAACTTTTCCTGTATCAGTATAATCAAAACATAATCAAATAAAAACAATGTCATCCCACATTTGGGTGTGATGGTCATGTTTCCACATGTGTTTAAGATGTTTCAGTTCCTACCTGACTATTGCAGTTGCCGACAATGAGGGCATCAGCCAATGTCAGCTGCCCAACCACCATGCCTGGCTCAAGCTGGGGCACACCCCCTTCCTGCAATCGACTGGACTTGACCACCACAGCATTGTCACCATTCAAAATCATAACTGGATCTGCCTAAAGAACCATAAAAAAAACCTCATTAGCCAAAAACAAAATCAAAATAAACCACTGAAGCATTTGTAATTGCAATTATTTGTAAGAATTATTTGCACTGATATTTTTGTGTTGTTATAAATGCTTCAGTGGTTTATTTTGATTTCACTTTTAGGTGCACTTCAAAATGTATTAATTTATTGAAAATCTATTGAATAATCAAACTTTATGTAAATGTAGATACTGAATGGATTTCTTTTCAATAAAAAAACCCTTCCTTTTTAGAAACGTTTTTTTCCCTGATCCAGAAATCTTACCTCCACAAATGCAGCAACCTCCTGCAACACCAGGTTCCACTCTAACTGGTCCTCTGTGTTGAAGCGCTGTGTGTAGTCTTCAATCTCTTCAGAAAGCTCCTGGACAAACATTGAGCACTGTCTCATCTTTTGAACTCTACCAATATTAATGTAGACAGTATGAGGGCAGATGAAATGATGAACTTAAATCACCAAAAACAGAGAATAACACTGCCCTGCACTTATGCTGCTAGAGAAGATGGAAAAATGTGTCACTACATTTAAATCAGGGTAATGCTGAAATGGCCCACAGTTGGAAAATTACCTTGACTAAAACTTTCACCAAGTCCATTTTGTTGAGCAGCAAACACACTACAATGAAGCGTGCATAGTACCTCAACTTCTTCACCACCAGCTCAGGCCTATGAGCAAAAGCAAGCAATAAGGAAAAGGGAAATTGGATAGGGGAAAGGGATTGAGGAAAAGGATGAGAGAAATATATGGGAGTCAGACAGAAATGGGAAAAGGCAAGAGAGAACACAAATAGAAAGGGAATGAAAGAGGGGAACAGAGAGACAGAAGAGAGAGATGACAACAAAAAGTATCACAAGGACAAACAAAGGGATAGAGTAAAATATGAAAGATGGTCCAAAGAGTATACATAGATTTCGTTTTCTTTTTGAAAAACATGCAAAACAGTACTTTTTTTTAATAGTAGATGGAACTATCATGTGGTAAAGAAGACACCTGTTTAATTTCAAAGTTTGGATATTTTTTGCTTCAATTAACATTCTGTCAGTACCATATGAAGAGAAACTCTCCTCCAAACAAGGCGTCTGGTATTATTGCCAGAAAGTATGATTTTTGTCTCATCTGACCAGACTATATTCTCACCACAATTGACAGGCTTTGGCTTTTGTCATTTTGACCATATATACCTGATGCAGTACACAGTGAAAAAAATAGTGTTGAAGGACCAGGTGAGGTTTTCTGTCAGTTGAGAACCAAGGATTTTGGTGCTTTTGATGATCTACATGGAGGATCCATCCATATTTAGTGAAGAATAGTTGCCCTGTGCATCCAGACACCCAGTCAACAACCATCCTTTTTGTTCTGTTCACATTCAGCGACAGGCTATTGTCTCCACACCAGACTGTTAGCTGTTGCAGCTCCTCTTTGTATGCTGTATCAACATTCTTGCTGATGAGACCCACCACAGTTGTGTGATGAGTGAACCTGAAGATGTGGGTCAAGCTGTGGATTGCTGCGCAGTCATGAGTCAGCAAAGTGAACAGCAGCGGTCTAAGTACACAGCCATGTGGACTACTGAATTAGGACAGAAGCTTTCCATGGCTTAACTCATAACATCAGCTGTGGTAAGACAGATAGGAAAAAATAGGAGGAAGAATGGTCTTCATTACTGTCACATTGTTCTGTGCCTCAACTGAGTGCAGAAGTTGTTCAGTACACTTGGAATCACTGTCACAAGCAGGTGAAGTTGTCCTGACCCAAGTTCTTAAGACCACTGGTGTCTGTTGCTGGACAAGCAGTGATGATTTGACCATCTCAGTGAAAACAAACAGACGACAAACTCTAAACTCGCTGTGTGTGATCTGGAATCTAGTCTACTTTCCAGGGAGCAAATGTTAGAAAGAAGGATAGATAGGAGAGCGAGCCAGCCAGGGTTTGTTTTTAGACTTGCATGGACACCCCGCCTTTTGCGCTCTCAAACACTGCTGTTGGGTAGCAAACTTCAGATAAGATTCAACATGCCTTTTCTTCAATAATGAAAACTTCTCTGGTGAACCTTTACAGAGGCCATGGCAGTGGAGTGCACTGTCTATAGTTTTCTCTGTGAAAACTGTACCTGCTGCCTCTTTCTGTCTGGTCCTTGGCTTTAGGGCTACTCTTTTCACTTACCTTCTAACTCCCTGGCCAAAAATCAGGCAAGGAGATCTTGTCTATGGTCAATTGCTGGTGAAGTGATGTTTTCTCCACTTACAGATAACAGTCTGCCAATGGTGCTTACAGGACATTCTGGGATTTGTGAAATACATAGGTAACCTATGCCATTGTTATGTAGCACAATAATATTTTTGTGAACAACTTGGGAGAGTTCTTTGCCTCTACCCATCATGAGATATTTGTATACTTACTATCAGTGGTGGTTAAGCCTTTTTCTTACCCATCAACACACACTTACCCAGCTGATTCTAATTTGCACAGGTAGGAGTTGGAACTAAATCTGCTACTGCCTTTCTTGAGTACTGTTTTTCTTAGTGTGTTAAATTCTTTTTTCCTGTCTCATTCCACTTTATTAAATATAACTTCCCTATGAATTGTAATATTAGGATTTCTTTGTCTATGTAAATTTCTTGAGTTAATATCAGGGTCTGGTCCTGTAGCATTTGATCTCAGACCAGACTCACTTCCTTGTGGCATGGATTCAACAAGGCTTTGGAAATATCTGCTTCAAGTTGACATTACTGCATCACCTAACTGCTGCATAATTGTCAGCTGCACAGTTATCTACCAAAGGTGCTCTAATTTATTCAGATCTGGTGACAGCAACAGCAAAAACAGTCAAACAAGCTGTGGCATTTGAATGATACTTGACTGGTATAAATGTATCAGCCAAAAATGCGCAATGCATAAAATTTTGTTGATACAAGCCCAGAGCTTCTGTTGATGTTCACATTAAACTTCAACAGAACAGAGAATTTTTTTACAACATGGTCACATGGCTAATTGCATGAATGTGAAAAGCCACAGGTTTTCCTATTACATTTAATGATTTTATATATAGTCAAATTCAAATTCAAGGTTCATGGTACCTTTTATGGGAAAAGAGGGTACTTTTCATGGGAAAAGTACCATCCATCATTTCAGTTTTTTATTAGAGCCTAAAGAACTAATTGTGCAATCCCTCACCATCCTAATAAATATGTATACCTTTTAATTCAGTAAAATATAGAACCACCTTTAGTAGCAACAAAGCAATTTTTTTTCTTCTAGGAGTTGTCGGTATATCACACTAATTCACATTTGTAGACAATCTGTCTCACATTTAGGCCCACTCTTCTTTACAACATTAAGTTTACTGATGTCTGAGGGCATCAATGTTTGCATATCTGCCTTAAGATCCCACCATAGCATCTCTGTGAGGCTGATGGCAGAACTTTGACTTGACCATTTAAACACTTTGAAGTTTTTCCTCATTTAGCCATTTACTTTTCAATAGTATGTGCTTGAGATCATTGTCACGTTGCTGATGGAAAAATGACCTTTCATTTGTCTCAATAAAATGTTGTAGTAAATTTTCTTATATATATTTATTAATATCTCTGAATGTCTAAAATTTGATTGAGAGCTGGGTTTCCTGCATGAAAACTGATTATGTTGTTAAAAATATAAACCAACTATAGAAGACAAGAAAGCCACTTTGATATTGAGAAAGGGGAATTGCACAAGCATTTGGCAAAGCCAACAAAACAAAATCCCAAAAAAGAAAGAAACCTCTGTACTAACAACCAGACATTAAAACAAGTTAGCCAAGGAAAACAAAAGCAGTTGATGACAGAACCAGCAACCTCCACAGGGTTCAGGTGAAGGTATTACAATCTGCCATTCACAAAGCTTTCATGAACAGAAATACAGATATGATGTATATCTATAGATATACAGTAGAAACATATCACAAGATGCAAACCACACATCAGCAGAAAGAATTGCAAGGTCACACTGCATTTTACATGTACAGCATTTGGCAGATGTAACCAGAGCAACATACATATATTCTAATTTTTATAGAACTGAGCACTTGAAGATTAAGGGCCCTGTTCAGGGGTCCAGCTATGGCAGCTTGGTGGACCTGGGATTTGAACTCACATACTTACGGTCAGTAGGCCAATGTCTTAAACACTTAGCTACCACTTCTCTTTTGCAAAGAAACTCAAAAGTGCAGTGAAAGAAATGATCTGCTCATAATCCATAACATACAAGCCTATTGTCTAAGTGTTGTGGAGTGTCCTAGATTGGGCTTGTCTTTAGAATGGTCCCACTAATCATTATTAATTATGAGACTCTTGATGGGAGCAACAGAATGAATTAAAAGTCTACAAAAACATTGTTAGCCAATGTATAGATAAATGAATCTAATTCAGAGGACCATCAGCATACTGCAATACAGTGAACCAAACCACAGTAAAAAACAAAAAGGACTACATTAGGGGAAAGGTGGAAAAGGTGTTTATTATCACCGGAGAATTCAATCATGCAAATCTCAAAACTCCCCAAACTCCATCAGTATGTGGACTTTGCAACGAGAGGGGTGAACACGCTGGATATTGTTTACACAAACATTCCTGGTGAGTATTGTGTGAAGCCCCGCCCCCACCTCGGCTACTCAGACCACATCTCTGTAATGCTAATACCAGCATACAGACCACTTGTCAGATGTTCAAAACCGGTTCTGAAGCAAGTGAAAACCTGGCCAGCAGGAGCCACATCTGCTCTTCAGGACTGTTTTGAGTGCACTGACTGGAACATGTTCAGGGAGGCTGCAACCTACAGCGATTCCATAGACTTGGAGGAATACACAGCATCAGTGACCAGCTACATCACCAAGTGCATTGTTGATATGACTGTCTAAAAGACCATAACCACACGATCCAACCAGAAGCCATGGATGACTGCAGAAGTGCGCGCTGCTGAAGGATAGAGACTCTGCCTTGAGAGCGAGGGACAGGCCAGCCCTAAGAACAGCAAGGGCCGAACTGTCCCGAGCCATCAGAGAAGCAAAGCGCGCACATGCACAGACAATCCACAGCCACTTCATGGACAGTGGAGACAATCGGCGCATGTGGCAGGGCATCCAGGTGATCACAAACCACAAGACAGCTTCAACTGTCTGTGACAGTGACGCCTCCCTCCCGGTTTGAGGCGCTGAAAAGCACGGCGGCAAGGAAAACCATCCCCCCTCCTAACGACCAGGTACTCCGTCTATCCACGGCTGTGGTGAGGAGAACTCTATGCAGAGTAAACCCACGGAAGGCTGCTGGACCAGACAACATTCCTGGCAGGGTGCTTCACTGACATCTTCAACATGTCCCAAAGCAGTGCTGTTATTCCCACGTTTCAAAGCGACCACCCACATCCCTGTGCCGAAGAAGTCTACAGTGTCCTGACTCAATGACTATCGTCCCGTCGCACTCACTCCCATCACCATGAAGTGCTTCGAGAGGCTCGTCATGAGGAACATTAAGAACCAGTTACCACCTTCACTGGACCCCCTGCAGTTTGCGTATGGGCGACTGGGAGACCTGTCAGTCCGGATCTGGAACAGCATCTCCAGCACCACCACTGTGAACTCTAGAGCCCCTCAGGGCTGTGTACTCAGTCCACTGCTGTTCATGTTGCAGACTCATGACTGTGCAGCAATGCACAGTTCTAATCATATCATCAAATTCACTGATGACACGACCATGGTGGGTCTCATCAGCAAGAACGATGAGTCAGCATACAGAGAAGAGGTGCAACAGCTAACTGCATGGTGTAGAGACAACAACCTACTTCTGAACGTGGATAAAACTAAAGAGTTGGTTGTTGACTTTAGAAGAGCACAGAGTGACCACTTTCCGCTGAACATCGACGGATCCTCTGTGGAGATCATCAAGAACGCTAAATTTCTTGGTGTTCATCTGGCAGAGAACTTCACTTGGTCACTCAACACTAGCTCCATAACTAAGAAAGCCAAGCAGTGTCTCTACTTCCTCCGAAGGCTGAGGAAAGCCCATCTCCCTCCCCCTATCCTGACTACATTCTATAGAGGGACCATTGAGAGCATCCTGAGCAGCTGCATCACTGTTTGGTAACTGCACCATCTCGGACCCTACAGTAGATAGTGAGGACAGCTGCGAAAAGCATTGCTGTCGCTCTCCCCTCTATCACGGACATTTACACCACACGCTGCATCCACAAAGCAAACAGCATTGTGGATGACCCCACACACCCCTCACATGCACTCTTCTCCCTCCTCCCATCTGGAAAAAGGTACCGAAGCATTCGGGCCCTGACAACCAGACTGTGAAACAGTTTCTTCCCACAAACCATCAGACTCCTAAATAACTGAAACTGATTTCCAAAAAAAACAGACACATACAACTCTGGACTGTACTGCACCAGATTGATACAAATACACACAAACTCTAGACTGCACTGATTGACACAAATACATACTCCACAAACATACATTCATGTTTACAGTCTACAGATAAACTGTTTACATGCCGTTTTTGCACATTGTATTTTTGCACACTGTTTTCTGTGTATTTATAATATTTTGTAAAAACTCATTACCTCACCACCTACAAACTGGTGCTATTGCATTTAGTTTAATTTTGAGTCAGCACTGTTTTTGTCTCCTATGTCTTGTCTTATGTTCTTATATTTTCTGTCTGCACAGTTTTTTGTCTTTTATCTCGCACTGTCTGCACCAGGTTGCACAGATGCACTTTATGTAGTTAGGATTAAACCTAGTTTAAATCCTTAGCTTTATGTTGAATGTAGCTCTGTCTTTTGTCTTTTTGTTCTATGTAGCCCCATGGTCCTGAAGAAAAGTTGTCTCATTTCATTATGTACTGCTTAAGCTATATATGGATGAAATGACAATAAAGCTTCTTTACTCTACTTGACTTGACTAGTACCATTTTGTAGCTCCAGAAATGCAAATACATAGGACAGGCCTGTTTGTCAAATGGGATTTTTTGTGTGCTAGCTTCATATATATACTGCGTTTGCTAAGTGGCTCCCATGTGTCAATGTATTACTTATGTTCTGTATACCTATAGTTAAGGGAGTAGGATCTTATACCTTAATGCTTACACCTTTGTCAGTGGTGCATGAGATATTTTCCTTGATCATTTTGTTTCTTAAAATTTAAATCACTTATTCCCTCCACCCCACTTCATTTCAGATAATGCCTGGGTACGTTCTGGAGCCTGTTACATTGAATAAATAAAAAAATTTAAGTAGATGGAGGTTTTATTAAATTTCTTCCAGATTCTATATTAGTTGAATGTTGAACAAATCTGTCTGTCAACAGAAAGAGGAAGCTTTCTGAAGATATTTTTAGGGGAAATGTTATACAATCTTTTTTAGTTTGTTTTTATGCTACACTAGGGATTAGACCTTGTTTTGTTTAACATAAGTCATTGAGACATGAACTGTCCTCTACTTTGAGAATTTGAATCTCACATTGCTGAGAAATATAAAGACCCAATTAACTGGTGTTACTGTCAGTTGATGAGACCCATTTTCTGTTTGATGTTCTGTCACTTGATGAGAATATATATTTAAAGTTTGGAAGCATAAGTTTCAGAAGCCCTTTTTGTTTTATAATATGCCAGGATTGGCTAGAAATTCTAATGGACAACTTTCATATTGACTCTGGATGGGGCTACTATAATAAATTTCCAAGTTTCAAAGGGTGCACACATGCATATAATGATGCTGATTTTAATTATTTATTTTTTGTTGTTGGTCGTAATAGTTCAATGACCCACTTACAAGACCATTATTTTTTTTTAAATATAAATTATAAGCTCTTCCCTTGACCTGCTTCTACACCTATCTAACAGATAGTCACTCTATATTACGTCTCAGGTATTGCTTTGAAAGTTAACAAAAAGGTTTATTAATCGTGGTATGAATTCTATTGTCATATGTCAGGCTACAAAATAAAAGCCCTCACAGTGAATTCCATTAATTTTGACAGAGGGATTGTATTGTACAGTGGTTAAAGCATCAAGAATGAAATGTTTGTTGTGTGTTAGAGACACAAAGGAGGTGTGTAAACTCAGTGTTGTGTTTATTTTGGCATGTCCAAAAATCATATTCTTTAGTATTGGTCAAAATACAGGTAGGCACCATGAAGAAATCATAATCAATAATCATTAAATAAAAAAACAAACATGGGTCATAACGTAACACAGAAAAACATGGAAAACAGGTAAACATGGAAACAATAGTTCAGACATAATGATATAAAATGCATGATAAGAATACTTCCAATTCAAATCAAAATCCATGTGGCCAGACACAATCATGTGAAGCAATAAGCAAAACCTGAAACATAAAAAGATCTGTTTGTGCATAGAGCTACTACACATGCTAAGAGCTACAGCACACCAAGAGGAGGAATATGACACAAAAAAAGTGTTTAGTATAGTGTTGAATATGCTGCTCTTGTCTCACTTCTGCTCTTTCAATTGCTGTCTATGTGAAACTCAATTATTCTTCAAATTTTAATAATTTTCATCTATCATTATGGACAAAATTTATATAATCATACTCAGTCCTGGTGTTTTGAGCTACAGCATTACATATAATCACTGCATCAAGCCAAAAGTGCTCACAACTAGCAAAGAATTTGTGGAAAGAAAAAGTCAAAACACCCCAAATCAGGCAAGGTATTTTTTCCATGCTTCATATAGTAATATAGCAACCAACAAAATAGAAATGTTTAAGGAAACATAAAAAAGGAGAAAACGTACAATAATTTAGTTAGCATTTACGTATGTACACACTTGTTAAAGCATCTTTTGTTTGTAATACAGAAATCAGTCTTCCTTTATTCTTACACTTCCTTAAAAAAACTGTTCCAGGTCTTTTCAATTGACAAGGGATGTTCTGTGCACAGCCCTCTTCAAGTCTTTCCACAGGTTTTTTTTAAGTAGGAAATTAGATTAGATCTGGCTTCTAAATGTACCAATCCGAAACACTGACAGTCTTATTACATGTTATAACTTACATATGTACTAAAACCTCAGCGTCAAACAGAGAGTTACAGGTTTTGTGCAAAAACAGAGTGGTTCTTGCAGCTATCCATGAGTCTCTCTGCCACCCACCACCTTCCATCAATGTGCATATGTTTCCGGATTTGTTTTTGCACCAAACATCTATCTTTTAAAATTAAGCTCAAAACTTTCTACCTTGAAAAATACAAAAAAATTTTGAAACATGCAAGGAGCCACCAGTACTTTCCATCTATTCCAGCAGTTCCAGTCATGCTGACAGAGATGTCTAGGTAGCCTCCTTGAAAAATTTTTTTGTCTTGTCCATTCATCTATTTTTGTCCTGTTCGTTGTAATGTCATTGTTCTGGGTAATTTCATTGTGGTGCCTCATTTTTCTCTACTAGCTGATGACAGCCTTTATGATGTTCCATTATACATCTACTGTTTTGGAAATTCAGTTGGACCCATCTCCTGATTAATATATTTCAACAATTAGATCCTGCATATACTTTGTAATTAATATCTTTCAACAATTAGATCCTGTATATACTTTGTATATACTTGTTGCAGAGAATGCAGA
>JAOTRN010000030.1:8067235-8079565 GCA_028566695.1 Bagroides melapterus
GACATCATAAACTTATATAACAAAATTTGTACTACAGATAATATGGTGCCTAAGACTTTTGCACAGTACTGTATATACTGTATATATAGCAGCCAGTTGGACAAAGTTTCACTGGGTATTTAAATTATATGTGTACAGATCTCCTACCTTTCCACACAGGTAGACAATGTTAGTATCTGGGTCATAGAAGGGAAGTAGAACGCCATTGCTGGTGTCCATCTCATGTACAGAGATTGGCTCATCCAGGTTTTTCTGCAAGTTAAATGCAATGTTAATTGTCTATGCATATGTTAGAGAAAACATCATAAAATGACACCTAGAGTACAAAATAGTTCATTCTCATGTAATGAACAAACCTACATTTGATTCAAGAATCTTATAACATCAAAATAAAACAGTTCTTGGTGAGTGGAAATAAACTCCCACTCAGTAGCCCTTCTTTTTACATAATATGCAAAACACAATCCCCAAGCAAACCTCACCCAAATAAAAATCTATTTATTTTTGTGGTATCTGCATTTGCTGTCAACCCCACAGATCCTATGGCGCCTGCCTTGGTTCACAGAGTTGGTTAATCTCACTATGCCCCAGCAACAGGTCCTGACGGACGATTAGTTCACTGACTTCTTCTCCTCCACCACTGGTTCGACAGATGGGACCCCAAAACCCGCCATCGGGCAATAGAGGAAGAAGTGTACTGAATGCTGCCATCATAGAATCCACCTGCCCCAATTTAATTTTTCCAAAGCCCTGGGGTAACACATTAGCCAGGACCTAATTAAGCTGTAGGAGAAGAACATGTAAGCCATTCGCATGTAGCCCAGTCCTACCACCAAAACCAGTTACGTGTGTTTTTGGGGTTTATTGCTTATTACCATTGGTTTGGGCCTACCCTCTCCTCTATAGCCTCCCACTCTCAGATCTCACCAAGAAGGGCTGGCCGAACCAGGTGCAGCGGCCCTAGAACAACAGAACAGGTGTTCCAGCTGCTGAAGTATACCAACCTCCCCTTCCTGGTACACAATGTGTCAGACACAGAGCCATCCTGTCCCACAGTTTCAAAGAGGAGGAGAACATGGTCCTATATATCAGCTGCAAGCCAGCCCCACTAACAAGAAATACTGTTTACTGCCCAAGGGAATGAGAAGCCCTCACAATAAAGTGGGCCATGGAGAATCTTCAGTACTATGTGCCCGGTCGGCACTTCACTTTGTTGATGCCCATAGCTAAAGATACCAATGCATAGGTAACTTGGTGGTTCCTTTCACTGTAGGACCCAGCATCCAGTGACAGTTGGCTCTGAGCTGTTACTCTAATGGCAGAGCCTGCACCACCACTTATCAGTGTCATCTTTCCATTCCTTGTGCAACTTCTGCCCATATGCTGAAGGGACAGCACCATTTCAGCACCCACAGTGTTGTGGACAGTCGAGGAGCACACGGCTGGGAAACGTGACCGATTGTGAAAAAAATGGCAGCCATTAAGAGTGGCAGCTACAACTCTTCACCCTCCAGGAATCACAGAGAGAGTTTCACAAAGTGCAATGTTTTCAGTGAGGTAAGACAAGTCAATCAGCTTAATTACTAAAATGTTTCTATGCCTCTATAGTTCAGAGCCAATGGAGGAAGCCAAAGACAATGCACCCTGACTTTCATGCACCTCACCACCAGGATCCTGCTCACTACAGGGCATGCTGTCATCCATGACGAACTTCACCTGCCTGCACTTTCACTGCTGCACAGTTGCAAGTCACAGATTAAAATCTATGTCTATGTCTATGTTCTTCCCTCGCTACTTGATTCACTAAATTACTATATGGTCAAAATGTAACCATTCAATCAATTCTAAATATTTAATATATATACTTTTTTGTGGAGGTTATCAACTGTTCAATGAAGTGCAAAACACTTGGCCTTTCTAGTCCTAAAGCACCCATGACTGGCAGCAGAATTTATATCTACATCTGAGGACTGTGAGGAGAAATAAATAGTCTAAATGCTGATGAAAACAAAACAAAACAAACTAAAGTCATTTTCTCACTTCAACCATTTTCTGCAAACAATTTTAATAAGAATTAAGATCTTATATCTGTTCTTTCACTTTGGCCATGCACATGTGCATGCCCAAATTAATAAGACAGCATCAGTTGCAGCCTGTCTGAGATTCAAGACCAAAAGGGGATGTGCCAATTGCTGAGGGCAGGCTGACTATTATCTGAGGTTTCTACCAAAAGTTAGTTGACTGACTGACTTCACTAAAAACTGAGCAAAATTATCCATTGGACTGAGCCATATAAAGGGTTTTCTGCAAAGTAAAAGTTGGGGTCCCACAGGTACCGTCTCCTGACTTTGCTGTCTCTTTTGTTCTTCAGACTGGCATGTCAGACAGAGGCCTGGGGTTTTATTTTTCACAGATAATGGGCAGGGATGAGCATATAGCTTAAATAAATCAATGGTACAGTACAATAATCACTGGTTTAACCCCAGTCAGATAAACAGGATTTTTATTTAAGGATTACAAAATACATAGATTACATTATAATAAACAGATTACATAATAAATCAATGCTGTACAGAGAGGGGTATCTCTCAGGCCTCACCGAGTTCCATAAGGCAAGTTGTCGCTCACTCATGCGGCTAAAGCCTGTAGTGAAGATGTTGCCGTCAGCAAGAAAGATCGCTCTCATGGGCCGTGCACCCTCATGAGCTTTATCCTTCTCCTGTAAAAGAGGTACAGAAAAGAGGTATGAAGAAACTAGAGAGATACTAGGCTATTTCATCATTTTCATCCACACTATTAACTGTTTCTCACAGTTATTTATACACTCTGCATGTTCACATAAAAGTTCATACAGTCTCTGAAAAAAGCTATAACTTCCCTTGTCACTTGCGTCATACCATCAAGGGGCCATCTTTTGTATCTATTTAATGTATATAATTCAATCTTAAATAGCACTGATGTACCTTTAAACTTTTCATCTAAAAGCTAAATATAAGTATCCTCTTTTCACATCCATTTTCAAATATTTTTTCCCCCCCAAAAAAAAACACGACAAATTTACAAATGATCATCACAACATAGAATATAACAGTCACTGCCTCCAATAATACTGCCTAATATACTGGAACAATGATCAACAGAGTAAATTTTGTGCTACTAACTGTGGTGATCTTGGCCTTGCGCGGATCAATGACACGCACTTTCTTGTCCTTGCAGGCGGTACAGATGAGGCTGCCATTGCGGTTCCAACACACACTGAAGATCATGTCTTGGTGCATGTCATCCAGTGTGATGAGGGCCTCACCAGTGCCCACATTCCAAATCAAAATTACATTATCACATCCTGAACAAAAAACAGCAGTTATTGTAATTAAAATAGATGTTAAAATAGATGGTCCCTTTCAGTTACTGTATTAACAAATATAAGCTTTATTCAATTCAATTTTTTTATTTATTCATCCTTAAAAGCATGCTGACTTACAAACAGTTTCTGATCAGTCACTTACTAAATTATAGGCAATATTTTACATAAACCATAATATAAGTACAAAGGCCTGTTTGATTATGTGGATTCATTTTTATTTTTTTTTATAAAAAGTCTAGTTTTTTGGCACAATGTTGACCAAATTAAAAAAGAGTCTTTTAATGAGCATTTTAATATGTCTCTTGACTTTTGAGGAAGATTTAAAAATTTTTACAATTAGGCAGACCCATGCTTAAGCTTTTAATTCAAGATAAGGGTGCAAAAAATGTGGTTTTAGCTTCTGCTGCATACGTCTCTGTGAATTACTGTAGAACTGACAATGTGTCTAATTAAGTTTATTAATTTAAAGCTATCGTTCATGTAACGTTTATGTATAATATACAGTTATGGGAAAAATATAGTATACCATCCAAGAATTGCTGGGTGTTCCAGCAAGTTCAGTTCAATATTTCGTGTAAATCTCAACTTAAATATTAATGAAGACCTACGTACAAATAACTTTGGTTCTATCAACTTCACCGTGTGGAAGAGATTTAAAATGAAAATGTCAGTTTAAGAGTACAGTACCTTTCCTCATTTTCTGTCCCCGCTCGTTCTTTTATGTCCGGTTCATTTGAGAGCTGCAGCAGTCTTAGGCCAACCCCAAATATTCTCAGTCATTGAGACGCTGATTTCATCTATCCCAAGCCAGGACTGACAATATCCCACCCCTCCTGTGACCCATGGTTTGTCTGTTTCTGTATTCAAAGCCAGTGAGCAATGGACTTTCAAAATAATAATAATAATAATAATAATAATAATAATAATAATAATAATAATGATTTAAAAAAACTGTGTTAACGTGTCAGAAATGGGGAAAATGACGGCAGACTCAAATGCGGGAATAATATCAAGCATTATTTATTACATAGAAAACAAGACCGAGAAACACAGGGTTAAAAACTGTGGGAAAAGTAAACCGAAACTTGATGCCAGACAAAAACAAAGATGAGGATTCAGGTTTAAATAAAAAACACGAGACACATAAGGAACAGGTGTGCAGAAAGAGGACGGAGCAAGTCTAGGGCAGGGCAGACACATGAACAGAAAAACATCAACAATATTACATATGACAAGAACACCGGAGGGCCCCTCAAAGGCCAGATCCAAATGAGAGCATTTGTTTTCTGGCCCACAGGCCATCAGCTGAATAGCCCGGTCTTAGGCCCACCCCAAACGCTCTAGGTAGTTTGTTTCGGCCCTTTAAGTAACCTAGTGTAAAAATGACATCTCTAGAATAAATTTAGTTCAGTGGGATATCAGTCCATATTTTGAACTTTGTGAAATTAATGCGATATTGCTTGCTAATTTTCCAATTTAATGTAGAATAAAGTCTATTTGGGCAATTTACAATGCACTGAAGATATCTAGTTTCAAAATAGAACACGGGTAGTGTTTAAATGTAAGAAAAAAGCTTTCTTAGCTTTCTTATGGTGCAAAAAATACAACATATACAACTATATTGTTGTGTCATCACTCATTTTGCAAACCATATTGCTCTTGTCCCTCATTTGGGATGCTTTTTATGAACTGGCCCCCATGACAAACTAATTGAATAGCCCTTGCATAAGAATGCTACAGCACTCACATGAACCAAAACAGAAAAGAAATAGCAGGGAGTAAAAAAGAGAGAAAGGTACCAAACTCTTAAATGGACATTTTCATTTCAAAAACTCCTCCACACAGCAAAGTTGATAGAACCACAGTTATTTGTAATCACTACAACGGTGACTTTTCTTAGTACTTCATTAATGTTTAAGTTGAGATTTACAAGAAATATTTTAACTGCTACTATGTAAAGGGAATACCGTTGTAAAAAACACCTTATTAGTTAAAGTGTTTGCAAACTAAATGTTATTGCACGTTTGTTTATATACAGTATCTCACAGAAGAGAGTACATTGTTTATTATATCTTTTCATGTGACAATACTGAAGAAATGACACTTTAGTACAATGTAAAATAGTGTGTACTGCTTGTATAACAGTGTAAATTTGCTGTCCTGCTTTTCTGGCAACAAAAGTAAGTACACCCCTAGATGAAAACCTCCTCCACCTTCCGTTTGAGAATGTCCCACAGATGCTCAAAAGGGCTTAGGTCTGGAGACATGCTTGGCCAGTCCATCACCTTTACCCTCAGCTTCTTTAGCAAGGCAGTGGTGGTGCATTTGGGGTTGTTATCATGTTGGAATACTGCCCTGAGGCCCAGTCTCCGAAGGGAGGGTTCATGCTCTGCTTCAGTATGTCATAGTATATTTTGGCATTCATGGTTCCCTCAATAAACTGGAGCTCCCCAGTGCCGGCAACACTTATGCAGCCCCATACCATGACACTCCCACAACAATGCTTGACTGTAGGCAAGACACTTGTCTTTGTACTCCTCTCCTAGTTGCCATCACACATGCTTAACACCATCTGAACCAAATAAGTTTATCTTGGTCTCATCAGTAATCCATGTCCTTAGTCTGGTTGTCTTCAGCAAACTGCGGCCTTTGTTGACCATAGCAAGGCCTGTTCTGAGTGGAACCTGTCCTGTTAAACACTGTATGGTCTTGGCCACCATGCTGGGCTCAGCTTCAGGGTGTTGGCAATCTTCTTGTAGCCTAGGTCATCTTTATATAGAGCAACAATTCTATTTTCAGATCCTCTGAGAGTTCTTTGCCATGATGTGCCATGTTGACCTTCCAGTGACCAGTATGAGAGCGATAACAACAACTTTAACACACCTGCTCCGCATTCACACCTGAGACCTTGTAATGAGTCACATGACACCAGGGACGGAAAATGGCAAATTGGGCCCAAGTTAGGGGTGTACTCACTTTTGTTGCCAGCGGTTTAGACATTAATGGCTGTGTGTTGAGTTATTTTGACAGCAAATGTACACTGTTATACAAGCTGTACACTCAATAATTTATATTATAGCAAAGTGTCATTTCTTCAGTGTTGTCAAATGAAAAGATATAATAAACAATTTACAAAAATGTGAGGGGTGTGTATATATAATATACATACATACACATACACACACACACACACACATATATATATATAACAGCTTGGTACGCAAAGTGACGTGATGATTCTTTGTGTCTAGGCATAGTTTGAGTATGATTTATAGGTCTTAAATCCTGAAATGGAATCTGGGAGATCCATTGGCTGTGTTTGTGTTCCGGTTACAGAAAATCTCTTATTGTTTTTTCAATTGCTGTGTTCCAAAATGTAATCTATTGTTTCATTGTGTTTGACCCTTTACTGTTTCTCTGGTTTTGGATTATAGCCTCTGGTTCTTCCAGAACCATGGTACTACTTAAAAAGCATCTATTGCTATCTATCATAAAACAACAACAAGCTAAGGGTAAAAAGTAAGATAGCCTGGTGCACAAAATGGATTTGTAAACATATCTTCACATGTAATAGAAGTAGTGTAAAAATCTCTAAACATGTAATAGCAGCACTTGGTAGCAGTATAAAAGTGTAACGTGCAAAAAACAGCACATATACAGGGCTTATGTTAGTGGTGCTATAAACATATATGCATACTGAATATGTGTATGTGTGTCAGTTCAGTTCTGTGTGTTGAGGAGTCTGATGGTTTGAGATAAGAAACAAATATGTAGTCTGGTTGTGAGGGCCTGAATGCTTCAGTACCTTTGTCCAGATAGCAGGAGGGTGAAGAGTGTGTGTGAAGCCATGCTGTTGGCTTTGAGGATGTGGTGTGTGTTGTATGTGTCCATTATAAAGGGATATGTCCATGATAGAGACGCCAATCATCTTCTCAGCTGTCCTCACTAGAGTGCAATTCCCAAACCCGTTAGTGAGGCAGCTGCTCAGCATGATCTCAATGGTTCTTCTGTTGAACATGGTCAGATTGAGGGGTAGAAGATGGGCTTTCTTGCTGATGGAGCTGGTGTTAAGTGATCAGCTGAGGTTCTCTGCCAGGTAAACACCAAGGAATTTGGTGCTCTTGAAGATCTCCAGGACAAACCATCGATGTTCCATGTAGAGTGGTAACTCTGTGCTCTTCTGAAGTTAATCAACTCTTTTGTTTGGTCAGTGTTCAGTGGGCTGTTGGCTCTACACAAGGCTGTCAGCACTCTGTCAGGAATGCTGTCTGGTCCAGCAGAGTACTGTGGGTTAACTCTGCTGTCAACCTCTCTAAAGTTCAACTCACATCAGCCCTGGTTAGACAGCGCACCTGGTCACTGGGAGAAGGGATGGTCTTCCTTGTCACCCCAAAGTTCTGCACCACAATCCTAGCATAGAAGACATTCAGAACATCTGGGAGTGAGGCATCAATGTCACAGGCAGGTGAAGTTCTGTAGTTAGTGATAGCCTGGATGTTCTGTCACATGCAATGGCTACCAATGCTGTCACAGAAGTGGCAGTGGCTTCTCTGGGCATGTGGCTTCTCTTTGCCTCTCAGATGGCTCGGGATAGTTTTAACCTTGCTTTTCTTAAGGCCATGTTGTCACCTGCTCTGAAGTTGGAGTCTCTGGACTTCAGAAGTGCAGGCACCTTTGCAGTCATCCACAGCTTCTGGTTACAGCCTGTGGAGTCTTGGAGACAATCATATATCTACGCACTAACCGATGTAGCTGGCCATTGATCCACATGCTGATAGAATTTAAGGCTCCATGCTGATAGAATTTATGGTGCACCAAATTCAGATTTGCATGGTTGAACTCTCCATCAGTAATAAACAATCTGTCAGGATGAGCATTCTGCGGATCACTAATAGACCCATAGAGTTCATGTGCCTCCTTAGATTTCATTATAGTGTGATTCATAAAATACTTCACAATATGTCTAAAATTTAAAGGTATAAACCATTATGCCTGTTTTACTATGGAAAGTATAATTATACAAAAATGCAGATGTTGGTTGATTACATTTGCTGGGCCAATAATTGGTAGAGCCACTATTCATATGTCTCTCTTAGCTTTGGATGGAGATGGCAATACATCTTGCTAAATACCCACTTTGAACCACTCTAATATTGCTTTAGCAGTCAATCTGTAAAGCCAGACCATTTTCTCAAGTTTATTTTCTGTGAGCTCCAAATGATGGAAACATCCCCACAAGAAGTGGAATAACACAAAATGGAATTACATGGTTTCTTACAGCAATGTATTTCCTCTTACTGCTATTCCAGCTTCTGGATGCCTAAGGCTACAGTTATCTTAAACTGAAGAGCTTCTTCCAACCAAGTTGTGGATCTCAACATCTCATTCATAGTTACCCATGGCCACTTGGCAACTGACAAGAATCAAGAATGAAAAAAACAAAGGTCCATGATACATGGTTTACAAGGTTGGTGAGGATAAAAGTAATACTGCAGAAGTTATGTGCTCTGACCCAATTCAATGTTTTGATGTACCTTGCAGCAGGTTATGGTACTGAACTGCTGGAGGTCTAAGTGCCACAAAAACACTGTGGGCTCATAGATAATTGGAGTACTTTTTAGGGCAAGCATTTTTGGATATGATTGTATCCATCATTGGAAGGTGCCTCTTGCATTTCCTGCAGCATAGTATTTGAACAGTCCTAGTCAGACACTATTCAGTCACTATCCAGAGACAGGGCTGGGCAACAGATCAACAGGCTAAACCAAGTGTTCCATCGCACTAACACTGTCAACTGAGTTGAATATAGGCACAAACTTTCTAGGAAAGGTTTATTGTAGTCTTAGTAGGGGTCAGTCAGAATATTTATCTTATGACAGACACACCCTTGATTTAATACTGATTAAATACTGAACAATTACCTCTACAGATCTCTCCAGGAATATGTGATGTGGCATGGGCATGTGTGGGTGCCAATGGAACTGGGTTTACTGATGATGTGACAGGATGAATTATGAGGTGTATAGAGCTATATTTTCTGGTCAGTTTCGGTCAAATATTGCAAATAAGCATGCTTTTCATTTAATGAAGACATAAGAAAGAAAGACCCACAAAGGAGCAGCAAAAGTATATAAATATGATTCGGAATATCAATCTACACACATAAATAATTTTACATTTTGATCCAGTTTTTTCCCATTGTTTTAAAATTGCTAGGGGTAAGATTTTCTTAAGATTTAATTTTTTTTTAATTTGGGGTAAGATTTACTTTATTCATACCATAGGTTTTCAGATTTTAAAATCTCAAGCCTCAGCATTAAAGGTGTCTGAGTTTATAAAATTAAAACACGTGAAAATCACAAAGGTCAGCTTTTCAAAGTTTCAAAGTAAAGTCTGAACTATTATTGCTATACTGAATCTATTAGTCTCTATACTTTGTAGTAACCTTTAAGTCTGAACCAATTTCCCCAAAACCTTTCAAGATAACCAAATAAACTCTGTAAAGCAACTATAACTAAGTTTTGATATGTCTGCCATGTAGGCTGCCTACCAGCACTGAGGAGGACATTACGAGCTGTGGGGTGCCATGTCACAATGCCAACCCGCTTGGAGTGTCCCTCTAACACCACAACAGGCTCAGAAAGTGGAGCAGTAAGTCCATTCTCAGGGATCTGCCACACCTGAGGAGACAAATAGTGCAGTGTACCACCATAACGCTGTTCACTCTGTTCAGCCTGGATTATGCTAACAGAGTTTTCGCCTGTGTTCATATTACACTCCAATATGTTAAATCATACCATTATAGTACAATCTTCAGACCCACTGGCAATGACGTGATCATTGTGAGGGCACCAGTCAATGTCCAGCACAGGGCCTGTGTGTCCACAAACAGTAGGGTAAGCCTTATCAATACGACCTGTCTGCAAAAGAAAGTGAGAATAATTACTTTCCAGCAAGCAGAGTTCATCCACAACAGAGAAAAGAACATGCAACATATGTCACGGAGATGAAGCAAGATCCGGATCACTATCTGCATTATATTTACTGAGGGCAGTCAATAATCATTGGCAAAGATCACAGAGGTCAGCTTACACGCAGGCAGAAAAAAAACAGTAAAATCCATAGAGGACAAGTGATCTCATCAGGAGTAAAGGGATCCAGAGTAAAATCTTCAGCAGAGCTGGGTAGTGGAGTGACATCCTCTGTTGAGAAGGGATATCCTCAGTAGACAGGAAGAAGGTGGTACGACATCAATGGAGCAGGAAGGTGAAGCAACCTTCTTCTGAGAAACCAGGAGTTGGAACAAAGCCCCCTGCAAAGCCATAGAGGCAAACCTTTGTCAAACCTATGAGCTTTGTGAAACCAAGAGGTGTTCACAGGACAGCTAGAAAACCAGAATCGCTCAGGTAACAAAGTTAGCAGGCAGGAGGCTGGAAAATATCATCCTCAAAGTCAACAGGAGGTGTGATGATGATGTCATGCATGATGTCCACCTCAGGTTTGGTCTTAGTAAGGGATGCTGTCATTTCAGCTTTATGCTTGTACTTAGCACACTGCCCTTCAGTGTCCCTTCATTGTTCCTACCACCCAATGTCCCTTCACTACTTAGTCTATGTTACACAGGCCCTTCCAGTTTTCTAGGGCAGGGTTGTGAACAGGCTGCAGAAACGCCTTTCTCAGGGGGCTGGAAAATTCAGTTGTGTTATCCAGGCTGTAGTGTTCTTAGGCAGGATGTCAGCGCATTTATGTGTTTTTATGGTAAGCTGTGATATCATAAAAAAGAATTAAAAAATTCACTTATATCTCTATTTTTGTTCTTAAGTTGCTAGTGTTAAGAGGTTAAGAATAAGATGATAGTTGTATAAGGATTTAGAAATGGATTAGAATTAACAAAAACAAATGCAGAAAATGCTACAAGGACTTTGTCAGAGAAGATGTTTTTTTCAGCAAAATTTTCATAAAATCAGAATTGCACTGCCATTCCTAACGTTTTAACTTGCAACACAAACTAACAGATTCTGAAAACTGAAAAAAAAAAACACTTTTCACAACACTTCTGAACACTGAGGGAGAAGAGCAACACCAGCAGAAGATTACATAGGGTTCCACTTATGTCAGCCAACTACAGAAAGCTGAGGCCAAAATTGCCTTGTGCTTAAGTCTAGACTGGTGAAGGTAGTGTAATTTTGTGGGGGAAAGTTTACTTGGCACAATTTGGGCCCCTTAATAGCAATCATGTTGCGAACCATGTGTATCGCTTCATCACCACAGTTTATACTTCTTACCATTATCATCCAGTATGATAATGCATATCAAAAAGCAAAAGTCATCTAAAATTGGTTTCATGAAAATTACAATGACTTCAGTGTTATTTAGTGACCATCCCCAACAGCAGATCTGAATCCAATTCAACACTTTTTCAGGCAATTGAAGGGATGATTTACAGCATGAAAGTGCACATGAATTTTTTTAAACTACATTTTTAAGAAATACAAGTTACCTTTTGAAGAGGAAGGACAATAAAGGCTCCACCCCCGCTGGCATCCACAATGAGGGCAACAAATTTGGGATTAACAGCACAAAAGGCACTGTCCCAGGTGACCCGTGACACCCTGATGTCATCATAACACTGATCATTTTTCACCGCCTGGCCAAAAACATGGCGGAATTTGCTCTGCCGAACCACACGTCTGATCATCTCTAAAGAAAAACAGATCAGAGAAAGCCATTTAGCAGACATTAATGTTAACTCTTGCTCACACTGGTTCACACTGGATATTACTTGAGCAAGACTAAACTCTCAATTTGGGAAAGTACCAAAAAAAAATTCAACAAAAAGGTGAAGATTGGGGTCTTACTCTAACTTTAACACACCTGTGACATGTTATGTATGTGGCATGACTAATTAACTTTTTATATAACTGACCACAAGTGTCAAAGCTAGTTTAATTTTTATTATATATATA
>JAOTRN010000030.1:8115610-8126809 GCA_028566695.1 Bagroides melapterus
TTGATTGTGTACAGCTGCTTTGTGACAATGACCATTGTAAAAAGCTCTATACAAATAAAATTGAATTGAATTGAATCATTGAATTGAATTGAGTCATTTTTGTTGGTTGAACACTTCTGTGGAGTGTACCAATGGTCTTGCATTTGTTCAGAATCTTTGGAGATGGTCTTGTAACCTTTTCCATTCTGACGAGCAACAATAATTCGTTTCTTGAAGTCCTCAGAAATCTCCCTTTTTTGCCATGATCCACTTCCACAAACACATATCATGAACATCAGAACCTGCGATATCTCTCGTCTTTAAATAAAAAAGGGGATTCAAAGAGACTTGATTGTCATCCCCTTGACTAAAATAAGATGGACTCTTTAACCTTGAAATTAAATACTAATCCTAGAGGTTCACATACCTTTGCCTCTAACAGATATATAATAGTGGAACATTTTTCAGAATAAAAAAAATTACTATGTATAAAATATTATAATAATAAGTATAATATTATAATAATACATCTCAAAATTTCTTCCTCATGTCATCCCAGGGAGATTTTGTTTACCTTAAATGCTCAGAAAATCTTACCAGACAGTTTCCCTATAAAATTGGACAAAGTGCACCCGAGAGTGTGTTTTTAAATGCAATGCAATTGCCATGCCATATACACGGTTATTTCTGTACTGTTTTCTGGCCATCTTTGAAGGCATATTTGCTTTACTGAAATTCTGCTACAGTATGTGTGTATGCCCGTGTGTGTGTGCCCTTTTGGGTGTATATGAGTGTGCATCAACAAGCCCTGAACCTGTGTAGTCGCTCTGTCTCAACCTCAAACTCCCGGATTCTGTTGTCTGAAATGGCAGAGCCTTGAGAATAAAGTGTCTGGAAGATCTCCTGGATGTTAGAGCAGTCCTGCAGAGAATGAGCCAGATGATCTTCTTCATTACTGGACACCTACACATACACACACACACACACACACACACATATTCATTATTATAACACAGACATAATAATCTTTAATAATTAATAATAGCCAGATTACAAAGGGCATGCCCTGTTAAATTCACATTTATTAACTATAAATTTTGATTTTTTCTTATTTGTTATGAACCAAGCTTTCACAGCAGAACATTGCAACCTTCCTCAATTAATGCATCGTGTTGCCATCTCTTCCCCAGGTAAGTGATGCACATCTCATCTCATCATTCTCATCTTGAGAAGTGAGGCATGCTCAATGTGTGGTTAGAGATGCAGAAACTCATTCCTTTCTCAAGGAACTGGCTTACATACATAATCTGGCACAATCTTTCAAGGGAACATTGTGTAATGTGAATGTTAATACCAATGTCACCACATGAGAAATGCTTGCCATATTTCATGGTCTTGATGGTGCTTGCTGCTATGTTACCTGACCCCTTTCGGCCACTAGGGGGCGTTCCCATAGTGTCAAGCCATGACCCAGCACTGAGTGCTCTCAAAAGGAACATGATTTATCCGACCAAGTCTCCTTATTTCTTTATTCATGATCCAGTTCTTATGGTCATGTGCCCACTATAGGTGCTTTTGGAGGCGGACAAGAGTCAGCATGGACACTATTTGGTTTGCAGCTAAACAACCCAATAACCAGCAAGCTGTGATGCACTGTGTTCCAACACATTTCTTTCATAGCCTTCACTGAATTGACAATTTGTGCTACATAACTCCTCTGTGTGAGTCAACACATCAATGGTATTCACTTTACCCATCAGTGGTTTTAATGTCATGGCTGTTTTGATTTATAAACATTTTACATATATTTTACATATATATTTTACTGGATGGTTTTTATTTATTTATCTCACTACGTCCATTATTTAATTCCCTCTCTAGCATTTATCTTTTAGAGTAATTAAAAATATTATTAAAAAATTATGCATAGTATATTTGAATTTTGCTACATGTCCTATGGTGCAGTAGACTGGCAGCCTTTCTCTTTACAATGGCATCAAACTCTTCTCTTCTTTTAGACTGGAAATAGACTCTGTTTAGCATGGAATCCAACTCTATCCTGTAGACATTAACCCTGTTCTTTCTTTAGATTGGCATGCAATTTCTCTCTCCAGACTGATAGAGCATTCTATTACTCTTTCTTTTTAGACTGGTATCCCATCCCTTCCAATTAGAATGACTCCAAGCTCTCTCTCCCTTCACAGATATTCCCCACAGATACGCTCCCCAAAACTGTACTCTCTAACCATCTCTCAAACACAAGAGTACAAAGAAAAAAGTGTAAATCATTCAATTCATTTGACTCACATAAACTGGATTGAGTTGAAAAGATTGCTGGGAAGAAGAACAACTTAATTGCGATGTGGTTCAAATAATTAAGGTGGACATTAGTATCACTTTGCACCTCACGTTCGTGAACCGGGTGAAAGAGACTTTACAGTGTGTTCGATAAACTTGAAAAAAGACCAGTGTATTGTGGGAATAAACAGCGTTGAGGGGCTGGCCAAGGGCACGTGGTAAAGTTGCTGGGGCCGTGAGTTTCATAGAGAACAATATAGTCCTGGGTTAAAGTTTTAGTTTTGATTTCACACACGAGCCACACTAAAGCTCGCGGGATACTCTCTTTGCTCGGGTGCACCTGTCCGTGCATGAGGTTGTGCTTGTGTAAAGGAATTGAACGAGTTTCTACGAGCTACGGTGCGCCTTGAAGCTAATCAGCACCATTTTGTGACAGAGCACGTGGGAGTGTTGCCTTGGATATATTGTGTTTGCACTTATTTCTATCAGGTATCATGTTTTCTATCTGTGCGCGTTCATCTCTGTGCATGTTCATTTTTGTGTCTGTCCATCCCTCTGGTATAACACACTAAAAGTCATCTCATCCCACCGCTAGTCATCGCAAGTCAGCATGTCATCTCAAGTCGTCGCACCAAGGTTCCTAAAGACTGGTACCATTGTCCTAACGCACACTCACACACACACACACACACACACACACACACACAGGAACTATTTGTCACTGCATACTGTAAGCAACACTGATGCTTGCCTACAAAGCCAAAAATGGACCAGTCCCCTTTTACCTCAAAGCTCTTATCACTCCTCCAACTGCAACTCACACCCTCAGGGCTACCAGCACTGCTCGACTGGTCCCACTCTCAGGGTAAGAGGTAGGTATACAGACTAGACTCTTCTCTTTTGGCAGAGAGGTGGTGGAATGAACTTCCCCTAGATGTCCGAACGGCTGAGACACTGTCTATCTACAAACAACAGGTGAAGACCTAGCTCTTCCTGAAACACTTAAACTTGCACTTTTTCCCTGATTTTTGTATGTGTATATTTTATATACACTACTAGTCAAAAGATTTGGACATTGTGAACTTTTTTTTTTCCAATAAACAACATAATACCATTATAATAACTGAATATGCATTTTTACAAACAATAATACCCAGAAAATAAAAGAACAAAAATACATATTTTGTCTAACAAAAAAACTACTATAAATCTTAGTCTCTTCAAAATAATTCTTTTGCAGCTATAACAATGGATCAATACATGATTAATAAAGATTAGTCTGGGCTAAAAAGAAGCAGCCATGCAACCCCAAGCCATGACACAACCTCAACTATGTATGACTGATGTGCTAATATATTATTCTTTCCCCACACTGTGGTTGTTCCATCATTTTGGTATAAGGTAATGTAAGGTAAGGTAAGGTAAGGTTTTTCTTTGCAAATTCTAATTCCTTCTAATTCTTACTGCTGACTTGTTAATGTATCTTGGTAGCTCAGTGATAAATATGTTGGCTTACTGAGCAGAATCTTGTGAGTTCAAATCCCAGGTTGACCAAGCTGCCACTTATGGGCCCTTGAATATGGTCCTCAACTGCTTTGTTTAATAACAAAAGAAATGTTGCTCTATATAAGGATATCTTACATAAACCTTATGTAAATGTATTTACTAATCCGTATCATCAGTAATGTTCATGAGGTTTGTACATGTACTCAGCTTTAAGCTCCTCTGGGTTCACATCTCTGAGGACCTGGTCCCTAAGCTTGTTTATTTTCTGAGGAGACTGAAAAAGGCCCATTTGTTCTCCAATATTCTTGTGAACTTTTACCGCTCTACAGTTCATCACCAACTGTATCTCAATATGGTATGGCAACAGCAGCAGCCCAAAAATCCCTTCAGCAGGTTGTAAACCCTGCCCAACAAATAATTGGTACTCAGCTTCCCACCATCAAATGCCACATCTCACCCTAATCATGGACTATTTACCTCCTCCCATTAGGAAGGCACCACCAGGGTCTCAGCACCCACACAAACAGGTTGAGAAATAAAAGGTGCATTTAGCCATGCAACAAAGGTCTTCAAACATAGAAAGTTCTATGTGGTGAACCTTTCAGCCTACTTAATGCAGCATGTATTATGCTGACTTTGTCCAGCTTACACCTACACAAGCAAAAAATGTTAAGCAAACATTTACATCTTCTGAATATGTGAAGGACTTAGGACTAAACTTAGGCATGGACACTTCTTATGTGGATGATGCTTCTCTCCACCCTTCCCAAAAGAGATCATCATCTTCATGGGATGGTGGTATTTACAGAAGGCAGTGAGGAGATATAGTCCCATAGTGCAAGTACATGGTAATTGTACCAGCTTTAGTGCCCATCACCAAGGGCTTTGGGGCAGCTGCTGAGGAGGTCAGCTTGCCAAAAGTCCAACCAAATGAACATGTACAGTACCACCTAGTCCATGCTCCTTGCTATTCATTTATAACAATGTATGAATTGTTGAAACATATTTTAAAGTTTTATTCTTTGTTGCTCTTCATCCTTGCCCAGGAGTTTCTCAAGGCTTTGTAGGATCATTCTTCTGACAAGGAATGATGTGGTGACAGACAGGTCATTCATAAATGTGCTTAATGCTGACTGAAATGCACAGTGTCAGGAAACCACTATATTCAACCTATTGTGATATAGACAACCAAAATATTTAATTTGTGCTCGGTTTTTGGTTTGGTTGCAATGGTTTGCTGTGGTGTTTTTGATTGGTTTGATAGGTTGTGTGTTGCACAATGGGCAAATATAAAGTAAAAATTTCATAATAAAAGCAAAAGAAAAGAAATGCAGAAATGATAACAAATTAGTTACAGTGACCCACTGTGAGATTACAGCACTGTTCTCTCACCTTAAGCCCTCTGTGTGTGCATGTTTGTGTGTGTTTGAGAGAGAGAAAGAGAGAGAGAGAGAGAGAGAGAGAGAGAGAGAGAGAGACCTTGGCTACAGGGATGTCATTACTGCTGCTACTAGTGCTGAGGTTGCCTGAACTTTGGAGAGCAGGGATTATACGACCTGGACTGAACTGACCCCCGCCAGGCTGGACACTCTGTAGTCGAGTCTGCAGCTCCCGCACCTCCAGAGAAACAGAGCAAGAGGAGACATTTTAGGTTTGATACACACTTTAGTGTGTCCCAGTTTCTATATACAGTACATGGCACTTGAAACTAACTAATTTAAATTGTTGCATAATTTACAAAAAAATAAAGGAATTCACAAATACGTATTTGGTTCAAAAATTATTTTACACTAGCACACAACCTCGCACTCCATTTTGATTTTATGTAGATTTGGCTGCATTATGGTTCACTGGGCAATTGCACATCATGTGGCATTTGCAGAATAGTTAGGCTCTTATCTGCTCTAGTCATTCAGGCAGCAGTACAACCTTTTATTTGGGAAAGAATATATGGACACCCGCATTATCACAGCTATATGAATCGAAAAGTTCACATTCATGAATTGAAAAGCTACTACTGGGAAGCCAGAGGATTTTGGTATGATGCACTTGAATAATAGCTCTTACAGTCAGGAATGAGGGAGTACATTTTCCTTAAATTCTATGGTCTAAAAAAGTTTCTGCTCACCAGCTTCTATGACAAACAAATAACCCCAGATGACATCAACAGTATACAACAGATTTCAATATATGTTTTTTTTAATATAAAAAGCCAACATTCAGAAAGCAAGTGGAAATTAATAACAATAAATTAGAAAATAAAATCAGAATCACATATATTGCCAAGTACCATGGTTTTTACATGTACAAAAAAATTGTCTTGGTGTACTGGTCATATTAATATAATGAGAGCATAAATATAAAGAACCTATGAGAAGTATGAGAATAAACATAAAAAAAGATAAAGCCTCTCTGGCCAGGGGTGGGAAATTGACCCTTGATAAGAAGGTTTCTCTAGAAAAGAATCTCTTAAGGAGTGTTGTCTATATTAGAAGAACCTGATGAAGCAGCTGTCAGTGGAAAGGCAAAGATGCAAAGCCTTAGCCACATCTGTACCATACCCTCCACCTTCTTATTGACAAAACAAAAAAAAAAAATCTGACTGCAGAGTAGAAAGACAAAATACAAAAACTGGCTAAAATCATAATAGGATCAGGCCTAGATTGGATTCAGGCCCTTCCATTCATGCTAATGAACAAATGAGGCAGAGCAAATGAAGAGTAAGATCTAGGTCATTCTTAAACTTTAACGACAAGTCACAAACCATAGAAGAAACTTTCCCCTACAATTTTGATGTACACAAACTACTATGACTCAGGTGTGAATGCACAGTTTTAGGATTATACAATCTAAATGTCAGTTTATGTGTTGTCAGATTTTTGAGTCTTTGTTTTCATAGGACATGTTAGTCATGTCCTATGTAAACAAAGACTCAAAAATCTGAATAGTTATTTAGTCATACAGATAGCAGGCTTTCCTCATTTCGTGGCAACATATATGCAGCTGTAATGAACTCCCTGAGGCAAATGGTGTCAAATCCAAATGTAGAATTTATAGAGAAAGCAAACAACCCAAAGCTAATCCAAACAATCAACAAGAGAACAGGTGAGTAATAACAATACCCAGGCAGGCAGTAAACACAGGAAACAAATCGAAATCAAACAGCAGAAAATCATAAACAGTAATAAAATAACATACATGGTAGGGCAAAACACAGAATAACACATAGTTTAGAACTAACAATACTTGCTGTACTGATGCTAGCATGCATGCCATCTTTGTAATGTTGGAACCTGTAAGTAACCAGAAACCGGAAGTGGTTCAGTGTTCCGGTGAGGGCTCTCGCAGGTGATGCATATTGAGACATTACAACAGCTCTGTTCAGTAATGTTTTTTGGTGGTGGCTTGTGTGTTTATATTAAACTGGAAAGGTCTAACCCCTCTAATACTGATAGACTAATGTGTATATGTGCGATCAATAAAGACTTGTGTAAAAACTCTGTGTCTGTCCTGTGTATTTACTCATGTGTAATGCGCTGGCATAAAAATGGCAAAAACAAACTCTAACACATGATTTAGCAATATTGACTTTAAAATAAACCAAATGTGCTTTATAATATCGTTGGATTGTCAGCATCTATCCCCCATATGGAATCGGGGAAAGTGTAAAAAAATATGCTACTTGTATTATTTGTATTATTTAGATTAATAAAATTTGTATATTTTTATATTTGTCAAAGACATTCAGCACCTGTACTGCTTATTCTGATCTCTAATGTTAGATCTTTTCTTTCCTTTAAAAAAAAAAAGAATATTCACAATATTTGCTCTACCATCAAAAACAAAACTATACCATGACAAACCTGCATTTATTAAACAGAACTGCAAATAGCATGATATAGGCAGAAGAAATTATATGCACAAAAGACAACACAAATCTTTGATTTGTCCCTTACATCAAAATGAATGTTTAGGTTGATGCTATTTATCATTTTAATAAAAACACATATTAAACGAAGAAATTAAACATTTATTAACAAGTGTTCTCTTGCGCATGGTCCTGACATGGCAGTTGTTCAGAAAACTGTCCCTAGAAATCGCGAGAAGGGTCTGGCTACAGGCTTGCACTCTCAGACTTGTACGCTCAGTCTCCCGTGCTTCTGCACGTCTCAGATTGAAAACAACTGAAATGTCGTTGAAGAAAATACTGCCGTATGTATATGCTTTGTCAATTTCTTACATACAAATTTTATACAAATATTATTCTGGGATATATGGAGTTATGTTTGTCTACTTGTTTACACAGCACACTCTGTATTAGGCCTTACTAGCCAACCATGAAACCACACTGTCTTGAATACATAGACTAAATGATTTAATAGAGTTGTATATAAACCACTTCTCAGTCTTATATATATACTTATAGTCTTTACATGGCTTACACATTGAAACAACGGTATAGTGTACCTTCCCTGTTAACCATTACCTTTTTCTTTTTTTTGTGTTGAATACATTGTTATTAGTGAAATACATGTATTATCTTTTAAAATACAACCTGTAATATTCAGTCATGTTTTGATCTTGCATCTCAGTTAAATTCATTACATTTGAGTGTTATTTCATGTACTCAGTTCTAACATCAATATATGATCATTGGTTTCATTACAGATGCACCAATCAATATTTATAGTTTCTTAAAACTTCCTGGTACAACAGTGCACATCATGTTGCACTTTGTATCACTGCAGTTTATGCCCAGCCCTGAAGCCAACCACCCTGAAAAAAATAAAGCATCACTGGGTGCATGGAAACAGCTGTGTAGAAAAAAGCTAAAATGTGTAAAAAAATAAATTTTGTTTGTTTGTTTTGTAAAGCATGAACACATGTTACAGTGCACCCCATAAATACAATCAAGCCTTCAAAAATAGCTGATCAACCACCCCTTTAAATGTCATATTACCTTGTGAATGCTTGTTTTGCTAATCCTGTGTTGTGGAAGGGCCACAACACCGGGTTCAGGAATTATCATCCCAGGTATATGTGTTGTGTAGTGGGTACTCACAAAATGCTAATTATCTTTAAATAAAAAGTTATCGCAGTCTAAAATGTAATATTAATTTCTTTGTATTTTTATATATTTATATATTTTAGGCAGATTATGCTAGTATAAATGTACTGCATCATATGTTCGAGGGTGCACCACTTGAACCATCACAAGAGGTACACTGTTTTGTTGCATGACTAGCAATAAAGTCAAAATAATTGTAAATAATTGTAAAAAGGTAACTTTTCTTTAAAGATAATTATCATCCCAGGTATATGTATTGTGTAGTCATGCAACAAAACAGTGTACCTCTTGTGATGGTTCAAGTGGTGCACCATCGATTAGCAATAAAGTCAAAATAATTGTAAATAATTGTTGCTTTGTTTTAGTTTTTGTTGTCAATGCATGTTTGTTTATACAGGTGTATCTCCCCTGTTCCCTGTGTTATTTCATAGAATCGATCGATGGAAAATTTAAAGATAGCCAGCAAGTGGTGTTTGGAACAGACATGTGTGCTGCTTGGTTCTGCTCAACTGCCCAAAGTACTCTGTATGGAGGACCAAGATGTTGCTGAAGTCATGGACAGTTTAGAGAAGGATGGGTTTCAGAGGACAGAATCAATGCTCTGGAACCCTTCAGCTTTGTCTTTACTGAAATTAATGACTTGCAAATGTTCCTTGAACATGTAGGTATTCTGTAAGGTATTCTGTAAAACTGAAGCAGAAGAAAGTTCATAATGTGCCGATATATTTCTGCTTTTAAATATGGAATTGTTATAAAGTTTTCTTTTTTGTACTATTTGTATATTGTGTATTTGTACACTTAATAGATTAAAATAAATCATTTGCTTCAGATTAATTTTTTTTAGGTGTAGACCTAATAATTCCTTTTATCCTTGATCATTAGTTTTGCTGTTATGTTTAAAATAGTCTACCTACTTAAAGGCTAAATAAATAATATTTTGTTGAACAAGCTGCATAAAATGACTTTTGGAGAAACATCTACGGTGGTGTTATAGCACGTAAGTACTGTAAGAAATTACAGATTGTGTGTACCCACATTCCACTCCAAGATACATGTCAGAGATAGCTCATTACCAAAAAGGCTTAAGTATCATAAGGTAATATGTTTAGAACTCTAAAGGAATAAAACTTGATCAATTGTAAGAATGGGAGCAGTCATCAGAGACCGTCACTAAACAAAGGGTATACATGACCATGATTAAAATTTAAATTGACCATTTGGGTGACAACATCAGCTGTAACAATATCTAGCCAAGGTGTACGTGACCATAATTAACATTTAAAGACATCTGACTAGACAACAATGTGTGACCCAACCATTTGTGTCTTACACGCAATACACATTTAAAGCGGAATCTCATCCAAACTACAAACAGGTAAAACAGTATAAAATGCTTGAGCAGGACCTGTCCTGGGTTCTTTTTGACTCTGTTGAACCCAAAGTACTTTATGTATTTTGTCACTGTTATGCTGGATTAAACTTCTTCTTCTTCATTAAGATCTTTGCCCTCATCATTTTTTATTTTCTTACACTGGCGAGCCACCCAGTGAGGGATTTCCAAAAAAAGCATGGAAAGGTAAGAAAAACGGATTTTTCTTCTTGTATGCTGGTTTTACTTTAAGGAACCCCCTCGTTTTAAAAAATCTAGAAAAGAAAATTTTAAGGGTAGAGTAGAACATAGAGTTTATTGAGCATAAGCAAGGAGGAGTTGTTAAGCCTATTCTGTACTTTTCTGTTTAAGATTCTAACGGAACTGAATCAACCCGACGCAGTGTGGTGACAGCTGTATTTGAATCGTTGTTTCTAAAGTAACTGAAGCAAAGTGCTTAAGTTTATAGGTTTCTAAAGTGACTGAAACTTGTTGTGTGGTTGTTATAATTCTGTTAAGATTCTAAAGTAAGTGAATCAGCCCGACACAGTGTGGACTGAATTATAACTAATGTGACTGTGACTGAATTATAACTAAAAGTTTCTAAATAACGTACTGCTCGACGTACCGCGGCTCTGTAAAGTTTAAAACAATTACCCAACGTAGCGTGGTTTTTCTGACGTAGTGTGACAGTTTTTAAAACTTTGGTTTTAAGCCCAGAGTACTGTGATTTACTAGATGGTTAAGTTTTAATGCAAAAAACCCGACTTACTGTGGTTTTGTCCGACATAGTGTGACAGTGTTTTAAACTTACGTTTTAAATCCAAAGTACTGTGGCTAGGTACACTGTGTGTGAGTTGTATAGTTGGGGAGTTGTGAGCGTATCTATAGTTGAACTCGTGGCAAATAATGACCATTGGGATCAGAATACTGCCAATTACATGTGTGTAAAGTGCAGAGGTGCAAATTAACCGGATGG
>JAOTRN010000030.1:8143978-8155980 GCA_028566695.1 Bagroides melapterus
GGGGGAGGCCTTTGGTCCCTGAAGGAGTGAACAAGAGCAGGGTTTTGTTTGTATTAGCACAGTCCTAACAGCTTTTATGAGGCTAAAGCTGTTAGTTAAAAGGTGTGATTTGTAGTTAAGGTCAGAAATGAGGGGCTGGTTATCAGTGCGTGAGTCTTTGCAGAAACTCCAGCATTCAGGAAAGCAGATTACTTCTTTGACCTTAGTCTCTTTTTTAGGGTGTGGGTTCACATCTTGGAGCCTGTCGTTTGGGAATCTGTGGAGTGGCCGTAAAAGACTGAGGCCCATTGTAACCGTTAATTAGGATTTGAGTAAAGCATACACCAGAAGCAAATGATCCGACCTGGAGACGCTACATTGATATGAAGTGAAAACCCAAAATTTCAAAATACTTGGAGAGCTTTCACACACCTCTTCTTAAAGTCACTTTGTTATGCTTGTATAAAGCATCAGTTGAAGTGAAGTAACCTACCTCAGTCCAGTGATGGGCACATTATCACATAACCTGTCATTTGCAGTAAAATCTCAAACACACCCAGATGTTTCTCTAACAGTTAACTTTTATCTTTCGGTAGGTTATTTGTATGTATGTTCTACACTTTAGTGAGTGTCCACATTTGTGTATAAATGCAAGATGTCACAATATGCTGTTTAATTCATTTAGTTTTGTGGAAAATGGATATGAAAATGTGCAGACTCTTAGAATGAAAGTTTGTTTTTTGTACGGTTCACAAGATATCGGTTATTGCTTGCACAAGAGTGCATATGAGGAAAAACCATTCCTCATAGTGTGAAATGTGTTAAAATAAGTGTCCACAGTTACCAAATTACCATTAATAGGGTTCACATAGACATAATTTTGTTTGTGCACACAACATGCATTGCATTATCCTTTTTGACATCTTGGAGTGAAAACAGACTGAACTTGAGACAAGGAGTGATCTGCCTCCGACAACACGCACACGTCTTCCTCTTCTTCAGTCTTCATCTTTCGACCAAACGCACGCTAAATGTAATTTGTAGCAGCTTCTTGTGAAGCAGATTCTCCAACATCAGATTTGCGAACAATTCATATAAACTCATTATTTTAAAAATTTCATATTTTTTCATTTGACAGTAACTGAGGAATGCTGCCAAATGTAGCAAAGTAAAATTAAAGTTTTTTCACTTAAATGTACTTGAGTAAGAGTAAAAGTACATATATTTAAATATACATTAAAAGTACAAGTTACCCAAAAAATTTACTCTAGTAAATGTAACGAAGTAAATGTAACTCGGTACTACCCACCTCTAGTGGAGTGGTTCACTACTTTGTAAGCAAAAGCCATACATCAACAACACCCAGAAACGGCTTATTAGGACCTGAGCTCATCAGAGATGGACTGATGCAAAGTGGCAATTTGTGCTGTTGTCTGACAAGACCACATTTAAAATTTTTTTTGGAAAAATGTTTTTTGGAAATCATGGACGCCGTGTCCTCTGGATTGAAGAGGAAAAGGACCATCCCAATTGTTGTCAGCGCAAAGTTCAAAAAACAGCATCTGTGATGGTATGGGGTGTGTAAGGACACATCTGGAAAGGCACCATTATTGCTGAAAAGTACATACAAGTTTTGGAGCAAAATATGCTGCCATCCAAGCGACATCATTTCTAAGGGACATCCCTGGTTATTTAAGCGAAACAATGCCAAGCTATATTCTAAATGTGTTACAACAGTGTGGCTTTGTACTAAAAGAATGCAGGTACTAGTCTGACCTGCCTGTGTTTTTAAAGGATAGGTGATGTAACAGTGGTAAAAATACCCCGTTCCAGCTCTTTTGGATTGTGTTGCAGGCATCAAATTTATAGTGAATATTTGCAAAAAAATTACTAGTTTGAACATTACATTTCTTATTTTTGTGGTGTATTCAATTAATATGCGTCAAAAAGGATTTGCAAGTCATTGTATTCTGTTTTTCTTTACGTTTTATACAATGCCCCAAATTCATTGGAATTGGGGTTTATACTTAGATTTATACCTAGATTTTTGTCAGGATTTTCACAAGGTGCACTTAATTATGTAAACAGAATCTTACATTGTGGTTAACCACAATTTTCATTCAACAATTTGAATTTCATTGTATTTATTTATCAGTTAATCAGTTGATCATGGATCAGTGATGCACAAAGATTCAGCATGGGGCTCTGTCAGTGAAGAGGATTGAGCTGAAAAATGTAAATATGTGTGAACTATAAGTGTAAACTGTTGCATTTATGTTTACTGCATTTAGCAGACGCCCTTATCCAGAGCGACTTACATTCATAGCTCATTTTATACAACAGCAATTCAGGGTTAAGGGCCTCACTCAGGGGCCCATCAGTGGTAGCTTGGTAGACCGTGGAATCGAATTCGCAACCTTCTGATTGGTAGACCAACCTCTAAGCTACTACATTATAGTAGTGGTTCATAAACAAAATCTCTAATGAGTGACATGTATATACTGTTTTTGATCATTGATCATTATAAATGTGTAGTTACTTAATAAACACGTTTCATTTTTTTTTATCTTTTTGTTTTTATGTAAATCACTGCATTTGTAATTTCATATTGTGTCAATAAGACAATCCAGTGGATTTGATTACTAGTATCCTATTATCCTACAGTGAGGGTAGGCATGAACAGGAACATTTAAAAGGTTGTTTTAGAATATAAGTAGTTGGGATTAGATTAAAATAATTATGCCTGTATTAAAATTTATATAAGGCCTGGAAAATTATTAGAAACCTATTTGAGATTAGACATTCTGTGACCTAGTTGTTTTGGTTTATATTTGTGTTGTACAAACTGCTCAGTGTGCAAACTGCCGTCATAGTTCATTCATAGTTCAGTCTTTCAGACTTTTTAGTATTTAGATTTAATTGTATGTACTGTATATAAATGAGTGTTAAGTGTATGTATTTAAAGGAGAAATATATATGATCTTGTTGTGCTGATCTTGTTTTCTCTTCTAGAAAGGGGATTCTTGAGGAGTACAGTGAAATCACCAGTCTCTTAACAGATGAAATAGTAAAGGTCCACAAAGAAATACACACCTCTATTGATCAAATTGATCCTGCATCTGAGTATGACAACTTCATTGAAGTTTACAGGTATGTGTAAAAACTCACAAATACAAAGCCTAATTAATGCTCATGAACTTAATATTTTTACTATTTTTCCTAGGTCACCTGAAACCAATGAACCTAATGTAGAATTTGATGTCTCACTATTGGAGGAAACAGAGAATCTTCAAGCCAATGAGATTCTATGGAATAATTTGACAGCTGACAGTTTACAAGCAATGTGAGTTCAGGTGTCTTCTAATTTTAAGATTAAGATTTTTAGCAACAAAATTATTTTTCACTTCTTAAAAATCCTCTTTGTTTAAAGGTATTGTTTAAAGGGAGAATGCTATAGACATGTACCGTGGGACTTGCAATTCCATGGGACTTTTGGGACCTAATGAAAATTTGAGGGTGTGTGACCTTTTTACTTTTACATAGACAATCAGAAATAAAAACTGCAAAACAAGGAGATATTTCATATACCTTATGTAAATGCAACTTTAATAATATCATTTTCCAGCCTCTGCCCTTGTTGGATAATGATAATGGTACCAAGATTTTCAATTTTGTAAGATTAAAGATTACCTATTTCAGCTTGCCTCAATTTACTGGTACTCAATGATTTTTTTTTTGTGATAATGCCTAATTAAAAAATACCCAAATAAAGTAAACTGGATTATTCACTTAAATTTGGTCTGACTGGTTTGACTGGAGTGTTGACTGGAAAATTGTACAGGTTGGTACTAAAGAAATTACAGTCGGAATATGCAGGAGATGTTTAGAGTATGCATGTCTTCATATGGTAGTCTGCAGTTATTGAGATTGGTTGGACCTTTGCCAGAAGGAGGCAAGTGTAGATTCTGGCTATATGTATAATAATGGAAAAGGCTTGAACTTTATGAATAGAAGTGTGTGTTTGCAACTGTATTCAGTGTTATACCCTTGTTGCATAGAGTATCAATGCAGATTTTTCATTGTGACTTTTTCAAGGCTAAAGTCTACAACAGATGAGCTTTTCTTGACCCAAAAGAGTCTACACAGTAAAGAGGACCTTATGGTAGACCTGCAGAGCAAAATTGAGGAGTACACCAAAACTTGCGAGAAGAAATCTGAGTATGTCGAGCACCAAATCCTAGCATTTTGGCTATATTTTGCTTCAGTTTTTTGGAAAACATTTCATTTTTATTGCATATTGAAAGGGTTTTTGTACTACATGGTGTGCCAGAGGAATCACATGTTTTTTGAACAGCCAATATGCAACAATGAGGAGGGCGGGTAAGCTTTGCTTCTTGTTAACAGACAGCATAGATGACACAATGTCACTAGCCACAAATTACCCACCCTTCTCATTGCTGCATGTTGGCTGTTCGAAAAACATGCATTTTCTCTGCAGCACCCTCTATAAGTTACAAAAAGGTGAGTGGTAATTACATAATTATGCAGTCTGTGCTCACATATTATCTGTGATTTGCAAGTATTACAATGCAATTATATTATGCAATTATAGTATACTCTTTCTATTTGTTTTTAAGTCTATTTTTTAAATATTTTGGATACAATTTTATTTCATCTGTACTTTGTCTGGTATATGATGAATATTAGTAGTCTTGTGCTTAGTTGTGGCTCTGTCGAATTCAGCCTAAGTCACGTTACATAAAAATGTTTGCCAAATAAGCATAAGTCAAAGAAAGTATTGTCTCTCTTTTAGTAAGGTACTTCTGCTAAGTCAGAAGCAGTCTCTGGAGGAATTAAAACAGATGGTGCAGCTCCTACGATGCTCAGAAGCCAAACTGAGCTCCCAGAAGGAAATGTTGGAGCACAAGATGCAGGAGAATGGGGGAAAGGAACCTCCAACTGTGGTCAATTATGAGGAGGATGCACGATCCGTCAACTCAATGGTCTATCTAAACATTTGTTTTTAAGTCATTGTTAATTTTATTACCAAGTTAGGCAATTGTGAGCAAATGTTCTCTAATAATGGCTTCCAATATATAGCATTAGCCAGTACAGTCTTTCCACTGGTCAGAAGAAAGTATTTTACTCTCCATTATGCAGGTCGTTAATTTGAATTTCAAGTTGGATAAATAATAGTAATTAACCCTTCCCTGGTGCAAACATGTCATTGAGATGACAGTATTAACTCCATATGGACATATCCAACATCTTAACACAGGCAGAAATAAGTTTCCACTTTTTAGTATCCTGTAAATATGTGAGAATCTCCATGAGAACACATTAGAGATTTATGTTGAGAATTTTCAAGGCTGAATGTATACAATAAGGTGAAATGTATGTTTTGTAACAGGACAAAAGTAAAGACAGAATATCGAAGTTTGACACCCTCCGCCACTCTATTGCTGGCATCATTCGTTCACCAAAGTCTGTACTTGGCTCATCCTCAGTAAGTACTATGACTTTTTCATTTTTTAATTATCAAAATTATCTTGAAAAAGAATGCAGGTCCAGCATTCACATTATCACATTATTCACACTCTAATTTACTCACTTTCCAATTTTTGTCACTCAAACTATGCTCCCAAACAAGTTCATAGATGTGATTGCCATCAGCGAAAAGCCACTGGGGGAACAGGAGTGGTACCATGGGGCAATTCCACGCACAGAGGCCCAGGAGTTGCTTAAGCAGCAGGGAGACTTCCTGGTTCGTGAAAGCCACGGCAAGCCTGGCGAGTATGTACTCTCTGTCTTCTCAGATGCCCAGTGCAGACACTTCATCATTCAGTTTGCAGACGTGAGTACTGCCAAACAGTTGGTGTAAAATACCTTGTCAGGTTTAATACATTTTTTTAACCTATTTTTAGAATGTCAGTTTGACTGCATCAGTACCTCTAAAGATTGTTATATTAGTGTTCATCTGTTTCTTTCTGCATTTCTGCATCATTTTATTTTCATTATACATGCTTTCATTCCTTGTTGTTTTGCAGAATCAATATCGTTTTGAAGGCACTGGATTTCCCACCATTCCTCAGTTGATTGAGCACCATTACACTACAAAACAAGTCATTACTAAAAAGTCTGGAGTCACACTTTTGAATCCTGTTTTGAAGGTAGTACACACATTTTCACATATTCCCTAAGCTCTTTTAATAGGATTCTTTTTTTGTTGTTGATGCTCAATGGGTCCTTGCTAGAAAAAATTCTATGTGTAATTTTATGACACGATAAACTTTGTTGATCTCACAATGGGGAAATTCACTGTTCTGCATAACATACTTTCAAATGAAAATTATCTGTAAAAGTTACGAATAAATATATGATTTATTACTGGTACATGCATACGCATAGCACATACTAATGTGTGTGTGTCTGTGCGTGTCTGCGTCTGTGCGTGCGTGTGTGTTTGTGTGTGCGCTTGTGTGTTGTTTATTCAAGGATAAAAAATGGATTCTTAATCATGAGGATGTCATTCTTGGAGAACTTCTAGGAAAGGCAAGTTTTTTCTTAATTAGATTTGAATTCATTAGATTTTAATGATTTTCACAAATTTCTAATGTGGTTTAAACATAAAAAGTTACCATTGTATGATTTAGGGCAATTTTGGTGAGGTGTTCAAAGGAATGTTGAGGGATAAGACGCCTGTGGCTGTGAAGACTTGTAAAGAGGATCTCCCACAAGACCTCAAGATTAAGTTTCTTTCAGAGGCGAGGTGAAGGGCTTTCTAAAAACTTACATTAAAATTGCACTACCAGCATTATGTATATTAGGTTATAATGTAGTATGCTGTCCATTGAATATTCAGTTGATTCTCATAATGGAGTGTTTTATTCTGTCCTTAAGGATCCTTAAACAGTATGATCATCCAAACATTGTGAAGCTAATAGGAGTCTGTACACAAAGACAGCCGATTTATATAGTGATGGAACTTGTACCAGGTATGCTTCTACAGAATACCGACCATCTGAATGCACTAAACAACACAGTAATTATACTATGTGTGTATATTAGATTATGTCTGTGTGTGTGTCTGTGTGTGTGTCTGTCTGTGTGTGTGTCTGTCTGTGTGTGTCTGTGTGTCTGTCTGTCTGTCTGTCTGTGTGTCTGTGTGTCTGTCTGTCTGTCTGTGTGTCTGTCTGTCTGTGTGTGTCTGTCTGTCTGTGTGTGTCTGTCTGTGTGTCTGTTTGTGAGCAAAGTCACAAAAAATGGAACACTTGTTAAAAAAAAAATCCTTTTGATGTTTTTACAGAAAAACATGGTTCATTATGGGCACTTTGCATTGTTATGTCACACTTGATAAAGCTTGCACTAGGAGAGCACTACAAAATAAACCCAGTTTTTCAAGTTTAAAGGACCAGTTTCTTTTAAAGAAAACTAGCTAAGACAATTATTTACCTCTACAAGTATGGATAAAAACGAATTCTGTCATTTGTCCCTGTGGCCCACTATTTCTGAGTGAAAATTTCTTTGAAACCTTGATGGTTGACTGTAAAAGTATTTCACCAATTAATTACTAGAGTAAGAAGTACCAACCCATTCTACTGGATTTATCTGGATCCACACAGGAGAGGCAGTAAATGCAACATTAGTGATGTCATAAAGTCAGGTCAGACCCATCAACCGGCAGTGCATGGGCACCATGCTCAGTTTTATACCACTCAACAGGTAGCAAGCAAGCACTGTAGTCAATTTCTGACTGCAACATCATAACATAATTTTGAAAAACAATATCACACATGCTGTATTGTGGCCTAGTCACTTTTTAACCATTTCTGAATAAGAAGAAATATAATTACAGTTATGATAATGACTGCATTCCACAAACTTTGGTCAGTGTGCCTAGCTTAGAGCACAGTCACAGCTGTGTCGGTGGATTGTGTGTAGAATTGATACGTTTAACGAAGCCCTTTCTATGCTGAAAAAATTCATCTATTATCTTGAGTCACAATTTATGTCTGCTAATATATAAATTCTAATAACTTTGTCTTTTTTGTTTGGCAGTCAATTGTTTACTGGTTATGTATGGTAAATTTGACTTGTACACAAACATGGAGGGAAAACAACAACTCATTCTTGCAAATTGTGGATTCCCTTTGTTTTTGCATGGGCAATTAATTTAATAATGTGGTGCTATCTCTGAAACAATTACTGACTTAAAATCATAAAAAGCTGCCCAAAAAGCTTTGCTTCATTGTGTTAAAGGTCCATTAAATGTATTGTTTTATACAAAGAAAAAACATTCCAGACCTAATTTTGATTAACATGCAGAGGCTACTCTTTAAACAATTAGAAGGAGGTGTAGAAAAATAGCATTTCTTTGACTGTGTTCACTTCCGTCAGCTGTGACAGACCTGACATTACAGGGGACGGAATCATATGTTTTGCTATCAGGAGTCTAAGAAGGGTTTCCTGGAAAATCTTTTTAGTAGTAAACATGAATTGTTGTGCAAGACATTGTCCATAGCTCAGCAATCGTGTAAAAGGTAGCAGGATATTTTTTTCACTGAAAGAAACCTTGTTAACTCTATATGAAATTAATATAAACAACAGATATATAAAATGGAATGTAAAATGCAAATGAATTCCGAATGAATATGTTCAATCTTGAACTTTAGTGCAGACCTTTACATTTCAGATGATACCAAACAATTAGTATTTCTTGATACAATCAGCATAATAAAAACGCAAATACCTGAGAAAAACGAGTGTTCCATTTTCTGTCACTTTGGTCATACTTTAGTCATATACATATATACACACATATATATACACCCCCTGACAAAAGTCTTGTCGCCTATCCAAGTTGTAGGAACAACAAATAATAACTTGACTTCTAGTTGATCATTTGGAATCAGAAGTGGCTTATATGAAAGGCAAAGGCCTCTAGATTATGCTTATTTTACCAAAATAAAATCTTACAATGCCTTGATTTTTAATTATTTAATTAGGACAGAAAGGTTAGAATTTGTCTTGTCACATTTTTAAAGGATTCAAACAATCACAGATTAGAGCATCACCTGTGACAAATACTGCAATTAACACATTCCCATGTGTGTAGAAGAAGAACCCCAGCACACCCAACCTTCATTTGAAATACATCCTTTTGTGGTTCCTTTTGTGGTTCCATGACCGTTTGTTGGTTCGACAGTCTTTGGCCAGCCCTTTTTCAACTGCATAACAACTGGTCACCAGAAACCCCTGTATCTACAAGAGCAGTTTGTCGGATTCTCTCACGCAGTGGTCTCAATGGCCAAATTAGTGCTCAGAAACCAGCATTAAACACAAGACAACTAAAAAATCGTGTCACATTTACCCGGGCCCACAGCTTGCAGGAAGGATGGAATGTAGAAAAGTGACAGAAGGTTGATTTTTCCGATGAATCTATTGAACTGCATCCCAATCGTCATAAATACTGCAGAAGACCTATTGGAACCCGCATGGACCCAAGATTCACACAGAAAACAGTCAAGTACGGTGGAGTTAAAAATCATGGTTTGGGGTTGCATTCAGTATGGGGCGTGTGAGAGATCTGCAGAGTGGATGGCAACAGCCTGAGGTAACAAGAGATTCTTGCTGCCCATTACATTCCAAACCACAGGACAGGGCAAATTCTTCAGCGATCCTTCTCATACTTCAGCCTCCACATCAAAGTTCCTGAAAGCAAAGAAGGTCAAGGTGCTCCAGGATTGGCCAGCCCATCACCAGACATGAACATTATTCAGCATGTCTGAGGTAAGATGAAGGAGGAGGCATTGAAGATGAAACCAAAGAAGCTTGATGAACTGAGAGTCCTGCAAGAATGCTTTCTTTGCCATTCTAGATGACTTTATTAATAAGTTATTTGAGTCATTGCTGAGACGTATGGATGCAGTCCTTACAAGCTCATGGGAGTCATACACAATAGTAATTCTTTTTCCACTGCACCATGACTTTATGTTCTGTACTGTACATTATTTCTGTTAAGTGACAACACTTTTGTCTAAGCAAAGTCTGACCTTTCTGTCCTAATACACATACATACATACATACATACATACATACATACATACGTGTGTGTGTGTATGTGTGTGTGAGAGAGAGAGAGAGAGAGAGAGAGAGAGAGAGTCGAGTCCTTTTATATTTAGATGTCTTTTTGTTTTCTAATGAACTAAAAGTTCACTATCTGAGTTTCAGTCAGTGGTCAATCAAGCAAGCCATTATTAGGCTTAAAAATCAAATTAGGCTCAGAAGTCCATGGAAAACAACTATATAGAATGACAAAAGAATTCTTACAAAGAAATAAATAAAAATTCCTTCACAGTGGCTGTTAAAATTTAGCCCTTAAGATTTTAGAACAACATCTCATGGCCAGTTGAGACAAAGATTACTTGTACATGAATGATGGGCTCCAGTCATCTTATGACATGGCCATGTACAATGGTATTAAAAAGTCTATGCCTCCTTACTGAATTCTTGAATTTGTGTACATTTCAAACATTGAATGGTAACCAGAAACCAGCACAGCACAGCAAGGTACTTTGTTTTTTTTATAGAAAAGATCATCAATACAAAATCCCTCTGTGTGTGAAGTAATTTCCACCTTTCTTCCGATAGCAACCCACTTTTTTAATAATCTTAGCAGCAGTAATGCCAATCAAATGCTTAGTGAATTGAATTGTTTTGTACAGTGCTGTAGAGAAATTGTGATCCACTCATCCTAGCAGACCTGCTTCAGCTTTGTGACATTTGAAGACCTTCAAGAATAAACTGTTTCAGGCCCTTCCACCATATATCAATAGGTCAAACACCTTTTCATACCTGAAGATTGCATAATTGATACCTTACAGATGAAGACGTACCAAACCTTTGAGCCAATATTCTTGCCAGACAATGAAATAAAACTAAATTTAATGTGAAAATGTGCACAAATTCAGGAGTTCAAACACTATGTTGTTTGCTAAATTAATAAACAGCTAAAGTAAATGTAGCTTTGTTGGTGTCCAAATGATTACACAATATCTCACTTGCCTTGCTGGACAGGAGGTGACTTTCTGTCCTTCTTGAGGAAGAAGAAGGAAGACCTCAAGACAAAGCAGTTGCTAAAGTTTGCTCTAGATGCAGCTGCAGGAATGGCCTACCTGGAGCTTAAGAACTGTATCCACAGGTAGGAAAAACCACAGAGGAGCCAAAGAAATCCTTTCATGTCAGTTTTTATAGCTTATACATAGTAATTTGTTTTAATGATCTTAGTCAAAAGATTTTGTTCTTTAATATATTATTCACAGACGTAAGGTAATATACTGTATACAAGATTCATATAGTATGATTTGCCACAGAAATGCATAAATAAAATTGGAGGCTGTGGAGCCCCATGCACAGTGTAAGCAATAAAAAAACGAAGAAGGCAGAGATCTTGATGAAGAAGAAGAAGTTTAATCCAGCATAGCAGTGACAAAATACATGAAGTACTTCGGGTTCAACGGAGTCAAGAAGAACCCAGGACAAGTCCTGCTCAAACATTTTATACTGTTTTTCCTCTTTGTAATTTAAATGATATTCCGCTTTAAATGTGTATGCTTTTGGCCCTGAAGCATCACATCCCTTCCACTACACCGATTAACATCTCCCTTCTTGGGCAGATGCCCAGTGGCGTTGAAACACTGTCTAGGTTGTCCCCCTTTGGCCCTTAGAGAATCTTACCTGTCATTGGCACCTCACCTCATGCACACTGGTTATAGCTCCGCTCCATAAGGCAAATTTATCACAGGTTTTCTTCATAGAATTTGGTTCTATGTAAAATATTACTTGAGTTTGGAGCAGAGACATTCAGAAATCATCACAGCCAACAGGAACGTACCACATTGATCATTGAGTTATCTGCAATCTGACGTCTCACTATGAAACACATAGAGCATAACATAATGCACTGACAAAAAATGAGAAAGATGCAAACACAAACAGCAGCTTTTAAAAGTCTCAAACCTCAC
>JAOTRN010000030.1:8178052-8192628 GCA_028566695.1 Bagroides melapterus
TATATATAACTTTGAACATGACATGAGATTTCATTCTGAAAACAGCCACATATTTAATTATAAAAGGGTGTGCAACCATGGTATTGCAACTGAATGTTAATTTGTTACATTTTCCTATTTGTCCTAAAATGTTTCTGATTTTCACTTTCACAGTGTTTAGATATTGTAATTTCACATTGATGGGGGAAAAGTTTGACATGATTTATATTGGTTTCCTTTTTTTACATCACAAAACCCTGCTCTTTTAAAACAGTGTATTTTATATATTAATTCTGTATCCATATATACACCCAGCTATTTCCAAATTTAGTCAAACACAAATCTGCATTCAAAAAGTAGCTAGATACTCATTAAAAATATATCATGTATAAGAGGATAAGGGGGAAATGCCTTTACAGATAGCTTAAAAACCTTCTAACCTTGAATATCTCTCTCTCTCTCTCTTTCTCTATCTATCTATCTATCTATCTATCTATCTCGCTATCTTATCTATATCACTCTCTCTCTCTGGGTGAATGTGCATGCCTGTTCTCATGTCTCAGTATGAGTATAGCTTTCGTACAGAGCATAGTGCAGCTGCCCGCCTGCCCCCCAGTCCTACCAGGACTTCTTTAGGTTCTGAGGCATAAACACATGGAAAAGGAGCAGCAAGGGAGGAAAAAGTGCCAGACCTGGAGTGAAACAAAGTGATGGATTGGATATAATATCCTCAAGACATCCCCACCATTAATTGTGAATATACATTTCCCCTACATTCACTGCTCACAGGTTTATCAAAATGTGCATAATTCAGGACCTATACAAAATCACTGTCATAATCCATGACCTAATCAAAACCACTATTGAAGTAAAAAAAAAAAAAAAAAAAAAAAAAAAAAAGGAGGGCAAAACAGGGACCGTGTGGGAGTTTATTTGAAATTGTATGACTAACTACAAAACAATATACAAAATGCAAAACTAGTTGTTCATTTAAATGTCTCATCCCCAGCTAGAGTTAACTGTACTGTTTAAAACCTTTAGCATGGACTTAAAATCTTTTGAGTTGCAAAACAAAGCAGAAAAAATGTGAATGAAACTGAACTGAATCTGTACAAAATGGAGGAGTTATCTTTTTTGTTTTTTTGTTTTTTTTGTTTTGTTCTTGTTCCCTAACTAGAACAGTTTAACTTTTCTTAGAACATGTATAGAGTTGTGTGTTTGCCTTTGAAAATGTAGCCCAATAAATGCGCTTGTTTAATTTTGTCTATGTGTACAAATTGTGTGAGGTGGGGGTAGTTAATTACTTAAGTACTTAATTATTGAAGGGCCAAAAACAGTTTCTGTAGTAACTACACATTTTAACATTGGGGTACACCTGTTACATACATAAAATGCATGTATACTTGTATTACATACATACTGGTGTACAAAAATAAGAAAGATGAAGAAACTGAAATATTTGCTTGCACTCTTACCGACGTCATTCTTCATTAGCACTGAGCCAGTTGACCATGCAGATGCCTTCAGACTTGGAGAAGCCTCATCTTTAAATCAATCATGGTAATCTTTGTTCTAGTCTTATCAGGTCAACCTAGATTTAACATGGGTATTTCTACCTCATTAAAAGGCATATTATGATTTTGAACTTTATCATCTGTTTTTCATTGGTATCATCAAATTTGGTATCATCTGAGCTACATATACCCTTTTACGCTTGTTAAATTTGCTTTTCAGTATTAGCTATATTCTAGTACACATCAACCAAAAGGTTGTATGTGTACCAAGTTCCTTAGTTGCTTCTTTCATGTTGGTCATCTTGAAAATGAAATGGTAAGCACAAGTGATCATTTTGCATTTTTTGTTTTAATTTTGCCCTTTTCTTCTATATCACTGGAATTAACCAGCAATACTTTCTCATCCATGGACCTCCTCTGATAAATCCAGGAAAACTTTTTGGCAGGTTCTTTTATCATATGTTGTACAGCTACATTGAGAACAACAGACAGAAAGTGGAAGAAATAATAACTTATTACAAATCTGAATTACAAATCTTCTGCACACTTACAGTACCATGCTTTCCTGTCTAAAATCTCCCCTGATTTGAGTTCTACAAGGAAAAGATGAAACGTTAAGATCCTCACAAACTCCAGATCTTTGACTTCTGAACCTGCCAGCTCTCCATATTCCTACCTCCACTCTTATATGTAAACCCTATGGTAATCTCTGGAAATAAGTGTTAACTACATTCAAGTCCATCCACTTGGCAAAGTCCACCATCATCTGTCCTTCTAGGTTTCTTTCCTTAACACCAAACATGCCTATCACATACTCATCACTGTTCCCCTCACCAACATGCCTGTTGAAGTCTGCTCCAATCACTACTCTCTCCCATCAGGGAATTATCATTAACACCTCACCCAGCTCACTACAGAATCTCTCCTCTTCTAACTTGCAGCCTACTTGTGGAGCATAAGCACTGATGACATTTAACATTAATGCTTCAATGTCTAACCAAACTGATTACCCTGTCTGACACACTTTTCACCTTTAAAACATTGCTCACCCATCCTTCAGGATCACTCATACCCCATTTTTTTCTATCCACACCATAAAAGAAGAGTTTGTATCCCCTTCCAATACTACGTGTTTTGCTCCCTTTCCACCTGGTCTCCTGTACATCTACCTTCCTTCTTTCCATCATGTCAACCACCTTTCCATGTCATTGGAACCTATTCTCAGACCTATACTCCTGCCTTTCCTCTTCTCTCTCTGCCTACGAACCCTTCTCCCTCCTCTCCTTCCTCGACCAACAGTAGTCCAATTTCCACCGACACTCTGTAGGTTAATAGTGCCAGTGGTGGTCGTTGCTAACCTGAGCCTTGACCAATCCCCTATGGAATTCACATTGACAACTTGCATGTTTAAATTTGATGCGTTTTATGCCGGATGCCCATCCTGAAGTAGCCCTCTCTATTTATCTGTATTGCACTGGATTGCAACCCCTGTGTCTAGATTCTTTTCAGCATACACTAATCAGGCATAACATTAAAACCACTGACAGCTGAAGTTAATTACATTATTATTTATAAAGACAGTTGCTGTGGAATAACTTCAGCCAACAGAGTCTTTACCCCAACCAGTGTACACATTTAAATTCTGACCCACTATTCTGACTGAATGAATGGGCACAAATCCCAAAATCTAGTGGAATGACTATACTTGTTCTATAGCAGCAAAGGGGCCCAACTCCATATTATTGTCCATGGCTTTGGAATGAAATGCTCAACACGCACACACTCGACATGCAATAGTCAGGTGTCTACATACTTTTTTGCCATATGGCAAATATGTGTTTGTATGTAGGTTGAAGACCTATGTTTCTGACATAGTGTATTTTCAAATAGGAACCAGATAATCTGGTAAGAGACACCATCTGAACATCACATTTTAATCTGCTTAAGCAATCTTTGGTGGTATAGTCTCTTTCAAACTGGGAAGTCAAGAAACAAATTTCTTATCATTTGTATGTGAAAAATAGACATTGAAATACTTGTGATGAGGTAAATATCAAAAGTCTCCAAGACCTCCACATGCACAGGGCATAAGATCATAGTGAATAAAAAAAATGATATAATACAATACAAAAATGGTGGGGGAAAAAAATGCTGGTCAATGCTATACACTTTTAAAATTCCTTTATTTATAATGTAAGACCACTGTAATGTGAACATTTGATTATCAGTATAATCTTTATTTGTAACACATTTCCTTGGCTTTACTAGACTAGTTGGAAGTTCTGTGGGGTTGTACAAAAATAATCCTCGATTGGATGGTGTAATATGAAGACGCCTAGTTTATAATTGTTTCAACTGATTTTTCATGTGCATGGAAAAGCATCAGTAATGACACTGCTTCATTTTTCACTAGGGTTGAAAAGGGGTGGAAAATCTCCGGAAAGTTTCTGGAAATTTACTGGAAATTTTCCACCCCTTTTTCAACCCTAGTTGGAAATATTTCCAAGTTGGAAACTTACCAGGAATTTATGGGAATTAATTAGAAATTTGGGGAAATTTATATAAGCTGTATCATATAGGTGAAATGTATCCACACATAAGATGATGTGCATGATATAGTTCTATAGAATAAGATTGGAAAAAAGCCTGTAAATCCCTGATGCAATGCAATAAACAGATATATAAAAAATTAGTTGAACAATATTTTGGAATAAAAACATTTTATTATTGATGCAAATGAATAGAAATACTTTTTATTAAGCAAAGAATGCTAAAAAAAAAAATTATAATAGTTTATAAATTTTGAGGAGCATAACAACTCTAAAACTGATCAGCATATTAGAATGATTTCTGAAAGATCATGTGACAATGACAACAGATGTAATGGCTTTGCATCACGGAAATACATTATATTTTAAAGAATATTAAATCAAAAATCACTGTAATAATATTTCACAACATTTCACAAGCTGTTTTCTCCTGTATTTTTGATAAAATGGAGGCTTGATAAGCATAAGAGACCTCTTTCAATGTAGGGGCTACTGAGGCTACTATTAAAAATAGTAATGTGTCCGAACTTTTGACCAGTACTGCTCTTCTGTAAAATAACTGAAAACTGGCTAGCAGAGAGGACAGAAGATAGAGCAGAACAGCTTGAGCTATCTAGCCTCATAAGTTCAGTCGAATAGAGCCAGCTTACATTTAGCAAATCTGATTTACTGGCTAGCTAGCTGCTGTATAAACACATTTTTGTATTTGCTAAATAAACTTTAATACCATTGATAAAATATATTTACCAAATTAATATCATAACTTACTTGAATTGTGTAATCTTCAGACTCAAATGCAAACTTGTGGAATGAATATTTCTGTGGTAGTTAGAGCCTGGAGGATGGGGTGTGACTGAGTGGGATTGATTGTGAGGGATGTTTTTTTTTCTTTTTTTTATCTCGCCTAAATGTCTGCTCAGTCAGTGTATTTTTATTTACAATAGTATATTTTTGTTTCACAAAAGCTTACACAAAGCACAAGGGAGTTTTAAATGTAGAAATTCACTGAAATTGCAGTAAATCTGTTTGTTTTAACCAAGATTTTCCTAAAAGATTTTTTTCTAAACTACATTTAAATTCTCTGCTATAGGCAAACCTGCAATTTGGTAAATTCCCAGCTGTGTTTCCAGCTGTGAAAATTCCCAGTATTTTGCATCCTTAGTTTTCACACACATGCTACATGTGTGCAGATGTATGTAGATGTACACTGAGTCTCAGTACACTGAGACTGTGTCTGATTCCCGAGCACTAATTGGAAGGTTGTTCCATAAGATTGGCCTGTGGTGCAAAATTGACTTCCAGTCAAATTTCACATTAATTATAAAATACTTTTAATGACCTATAAAGCACTTCCACTTAATGGTCAGTAAAGCTTTACAATAATCCAACCTAGAGGAAATAAATGCATGACTAGTATATCTGCATCATGTAGTGACACATTTATATATTATTATATTATTTTATTATTATTAATATCTTAGCAATGTTTTCTTTGAAATGACACACATAAATGTGATATATGTACTTCAAATGAGAGACCAGAGTCAAAAATCACACCAAGGAGTTACATAAAGTTTACTTCTGGCTGCCTGTGGTCCTAGTAAAAGCACCTCTGTCTTGTCAGAGTTAAGCAGAAGGTTAGTTAGTAAGTTAGTAAGCATCCATTGTCTGATATCTTCAATCTCTTCATAAGATTGAAGAGATTGAAGATATGCTTACTTTTAATGCAGCAGAACAGGATATTTGCTAATGAGCCTTCTGAGCATGTTTGTTAGTCTGGTATTTATTTATTGAAACAAAGTTTACTCAAATCACCAGTACTGATAAATATATTTATTACAAAATGTCCAGCAAGATATATTACTACCTGCAATGATAATTACATTTTGTGGTTACAAATTGTTCATTTTTTAAACAGCAGCAGAAATGCCAGACTAACAAACATGCTCAGGAGGCTCATTAGCAAATACCCTGTTCTGGGGCATTAAAAACAAGGAACACACTAAGAAAAAGCACGTACATCCAAAACAAGTGACCCCAAAACCACAGACTCAACAGCTGAAGGTTAGACAATTACCTGGTCGTTTTCTAGTCTTCAACAGCTGTCCAAATTTGTGAACATCACAGCCTCAGGTTCTTGTTCTTGAATGACAGGAGGGGTAATTGATGAGGTCTTCAGCTCTTGTAGCCCATCCACCTCAAGGTGTGATGTGCATTCTAAGATGCTTTTCTGCTCACCGTAGTACAGAGTGTATTACTACAGTAAAGAGTGAGTTACTACAGACTCCCTGTCAGCTCAGACCACTCTGATTTCTCATCAACAAGGTGTTTCTCCCTACAGAGTGATTTTGTTTCTTGTTGAGACTGATGTTTTGTGAAAATTAGCTCATCATTTTATGACATATACCAGCACATTTGGCACAAACTAGCATGTCAGGGTTAAAGTCAGAGATCACATTTTTTTCCTTTCTGATGCTCTTAGCCTAGACCTGTATGATTTTATGCAGCCACCTGATTAGCTGACTGGATAATTGTATAAATGGGTGCACAGGTATACAGGTGTTCCTTTAAAATTGTATTTCTATACAATCCTTATCATGCATAAGCAAGAAACCCTAGTGCTGGAACAGTATAAACTACAAATATAGGGCTTCTATATAATATACTGTCAATCATATCTGCCTGACTGAGTAATTACTGATTACAGTGCCCACAAAATGCAGACAGGTGATGTAATTTATTAGATGAAATACTTATAATAATAAAATAAACCATTTTGCTTTTGTTCTTATTCATTCAACAGTAGTTGTTCATATTGTTCCATGTCGAATGAAACAATCATCACCATAAGCAGGCTACCATGCTATTTCAAGGAAACTGTTTATAATAACTTGAGAATTTAAGAGTGTTTCTTTATGCAAATTGTGTTGCCATGGACAAGCACATCAATTTAAAATCTGTGGGATTAATCAATGGCCACTGCATAAAACTGTGCATATGCATGCATAATTACTAATTTTTTCTTCTTCATACAAACAGGTGTCACACACAAATGTAGTACTTTGCAAATCAATTTGACCATTGCAGATTATAAATAGCAGAGATTAGCAAAATATCATCATGAACAATGAGTCCATCTCTCAATACTTACTGCTAGAAACAAACATAGATGTGATATTTTTTTAAAAATATATCATTGTATCAGGATAAAAAAATAGATTTGCAAACACTGTTTTCTAAGTGCATTAAAAATAAACCATAGTGGAGTTAACTGCATGCTAAAGGTATTTCTAAGTACAGATATTGAATATTGAGGATCATGTTCACAACATGCAAAAAATTAATTTAGCAGTGTTTAAAATGTAAGAGAAATGAAAAATGTAACTCACTATGCAGCACACAAATTATTTGTTGAGCCAATTAAATGTTTTTTGTTTAGTTTTCAAGTCAATTTTGGCTCATCTATAAAACAACTATAAAAGCACCATTGTTAACATTAAGGGAACATTTTAACCTTTATACACCTTTTTTATTTTCAGTCTCCAAATACCTCACTCTCCAATATCTATGTACATTGTATGGCCAAAAGTATGTGGATACCACTCAATCATTCCATTCAGGTGTTTTTGTCACACCCAATTGCTAACAGGTACATAAAATCGTGCAATATTCATCCACAAACTGTGGCAGTAGAATATTCCATACTGTGATCTCAGTGACTTTAAACTTGGCACTGTTATGTCACCTTAAAGGATGCCTCAAATCAGAACACAAAATTTCTGTGCTGCTAAATCTGTCCCATCAACTGTAAGTTGTATTAATATGAAATGAAAGCATGTCTAGCAAATAAAAATCACTTATATTCCTGCTGTATCACTATTTAAAAGTACCAAGCTGCTTCTGAAACCAATATTTGTACTAGAATTGTGCATTAGGAGTTTCATGAAACGTGTTTCCATGCTGAGCAGCTGCAAACAGCTGAAGATTGCAAAGACTAAGATTACTATAGTGAAGGGTAATTCTATAACATTAATATATATCAAGAGTTTAGGATATACCCTTTCCTGTTCAGCATGATACTGCCCATGTGAAAAAAAGCAAAGATCATTAAAGCATGGTTTGACAATTTTGACAACCCCATTGCATGCATTTTGAAATGAACTGGAATGTTATAGGCAAGCCTGACCTTGCAAATGCACTTCTGACTTATTGGGTTCAAATTCTCACGGACAATCCAAAATCATCAAATTCCTCCAAGTAAGACCATCTCCACATGATTGCCCATGGTTTCAGCAAAGGAGGTCCAAAATGTTTAGAAAGGTGTGGTGTTCAAATGTCCCCATAGTTTTGGCCAAGTCTGCCTGTTTATCTATTGTTAAAAAAAATATCAAAGTATAAACCAGTTTCTTTTGTTTATATTCATCACTACATTTTATATGAAGTAGATGAAGGGTTATTTTTTTTGTAGTTTGGTAGGTTATGACTGATTTAGTGACTCACTGCAAGTACCACTGATTGGCAAGCTATCATGAAACAATTCTAAAAATACCTATTGTAGCAAAATGTCAATAAATATTTTGTAGTTTCCTCTTTGTAACAATGTAACACTATGCATTAGATGCATTAATACATGTTTAAATAACAAAATACATATAAACAACAATAATGAGCTTTGTTTATGTATTTACATGTCATACATAACTAAATAATTATATAATGTATGTAGGTATAAGTATTTTTTTTTTTTATATACCGAAGGGGTGTATTTATTCAAATAATATCATCTAGAAGATGAGGGGTGGCAACCCAATCCAAAGTCCGTGGCTCAGAGGCTGCCATTATCATGCACATGAACTGTTTACCAGTTCTCTTGTCAATGGGATAAATACTGGTAGGAGTAAACCTTCTGTTGCTCTCCACAAACTCACACAGTTTCTGATACACATGGGGGTACTCATGACGGAGGAACACTCCACGAATTCTTAGTTCTCGCTGAATGTTAATGAAACAAATCTCTCTAGCTTTTCTCCCCTCTTCACCTTCCTTGTCAATGTCAGCTGTACCTGGTGGTGGAGTGAGAATCAAAGTCTCCATTTCACGTTCTTTCCCGTGAACACTCCTTTCTGGACTGTAAGAAGCCAAGGCAACCTTGGCATACTTCCTAACTGTTGGGGCCTTTACTCTTGGTGGTGATCTCTCAGGCACTTGTTCACCAACAGCAATGGATACATTCAAGAGAAAACATTCATTTGGATCATAGTCCTTACCTGCTTCCTGAAGCTCTTTACAATAATCTCCAAGGTTATCCATGTAACTATCTAGTTCACGTATGGACAGATATGTTGGGGACATTAAAAGGCTTTCTAGGCCATACTGAAGGAAATTTGTTGATGATCCTGGATTTGGAAAGCTCAAAAACAACACTCCTCTTCCTCGTGACAGGTATCCCACTTTAGCTATACGTGAGAAAGCTTTGTGGACATCTGAGGTTTCTCTACAATATTTAATAATGTGGCGACATATACTGCCAATTCTCCCATACAGACAGCTCTCCTTGTGAATAGCCCAGTCCTCCCTGCGACAGTTGCGAGAGCAGTAGTATGTGTAACAGCTGTGGCAGGACTTAAAGTAGAGGCAAGCATTAAACAATGTCTCTGTGCGACGGCATTTATTATTAGAACACATCATTGTCTCATCCTCATCTGGACTCTGGTCAGGAGAGCAGTCCTCATTATTTTGCAGGCCATCACATCTCACCTCAGTGTCTCTTATGGTGCGAGAATCTATTGTTATGGATGTTGATGGTTTGTCACAGGACATGCTACTCTCATATACTGGCTTTGAAGTCTTTCTTCCTGATGATACTGCTTCTTCATCAATATGCTTCTTCAATTGATCCATTATAGCTTCACTGGCCTGTATGCAAGGGGGGGGTTTATAATCAATGACCAGGTCAGCTAAAAGCTTGTCAAGTTGTTCCAAGCTTTGTTGGAGTGAGGTGCTATGATATGTCTTATCTTTAGTTGAAAGGGGAATTGTCTCATGGTAAAGAGCATCTTCATCTGGAGCTATTTTAGAATCAAGCACATCCCAACTGGCTGAGCGTGCCTCTGCCTTATAGCCCTTGAAAGGTTTGATATCATTGTCTGTTATAGTAATTTCAGGAGTAACATACCACTGTTTGTTTGAGGTTCTCTTAGTATCAACTGCGGTTTTCTCAATCAAGGAATTATCAGACAAGGATAAAGCTGCATAACGTCTAGGTGAACTTGAAAGATTAACAACCACAGGTTTTGGTCTGTCATTTATTGACAAAGTTTGTTTGTTTTGGCATAGTAGATTCTCATCACTTTTTCCATGAGACACGGGTTGTTCCCGTGCTACATGTGTATTGAGGATATTGTCCCAAGACCTTGAGTGAGTCCTTGAGTCAGTTACTGATCTTGTTGTCTCCATACACAGGTTACTGTACCAAGGGGTAAGCATGGACTCTTGTCTTACTTTTGCTAGTGTAACATTAGGTGTGTATGAAGGATAGGGTGTAGAAAAGCAAGACACATCTGAGCCATACAAATCATTTGATTTTGGCTGAACCATGTGTGCATGATGCCTGTCCTCTGTGTAGTATACTTGGGCTGGGATGTAAGTTTCCATTGCAGGTACAAATGGATCGCCAACATAGAAAATCCTAGGAGGAACTGTTTGAACCTGATGTGTCCTAGGGTCATCCTCAGTTAATGTCCGTGCAGGTGGTGTCTGTATTATGCACTGTGCTGGGTCAGTATTATAAAGATCTCTGTCTGTAAAATATGGCCTGTCAGGTATAGTATGAACTACATGAGTTTTTTTATCTTGGAAATAATGTAATTTAGGAGAGAAGGTTTGGCTAGGAATGGTAAAATAATCATCCTGATAGTAAGTTCTTTTGGAGGGTGAAGATTCATATTTCCCCAAATTGTTTGGCACATTGGGGTTTGACCTAGCTCGCCTCTCCCTTCCATATGGTTTCATGTCCCACTGAAAAGGTATCCTGTGTGGTGGAGTTTTAAATGGCAACATGTAACTGGTTGGCATACTTTGGGAATACTGGTAGGTAGGTATGTATTCACCTTTAAAATATTCACTGGGAGTTGGTGTTCTAGCGGTGGAGACATGGGGAGGGACTGTAAGACTCTGGCTGCCACTACTGGTATATCTATGCAATGGTATATCCATCCTTGTAATAGATGACTTTTGACCATGTTGCTGCAAAGCTGCCTCATCAGGTTTAATGTCCACTCGACATCTTACATGAGGACTAGTGGCAAGTTTAACAGTCCTTCCCGCATCCACACTTTCAGGCATATAAATAGGAGAATGCCTGATGGTATCAGTCCTCTGTGGTTGCAGTTTGATGGGATGTACTTCATTAAGGACAGTATAAGTCGGTCCATAGAAGGTGTCCCTGGCAGACAACTCTGGCCTGCACTGAGAATGTTTTGGCGATCTTTGAAAATCATGATTCCTTCTTACTGCAGGAGGGGAAGAATCAGTTATTAAAGGAAAAAAGTTAGTCTGGACTCGTGAGGCACTTCTTGATCTTGTTCTTCTCCTAAGTGCAACCTCACCAGCCATTTCAGCAGTTAGAACCTGAGGGGTTACTTGCATGTTATAAAGATCTGGGGATGAAAAACGGTGCAGTTTGTGTCTTTTATGTTGTGCTAACACATTCCAGGCATCATCTGGGTTGGCAACATATCTGTCATCTCTTATCCATGGGTACTCCATAGTGATTTTGTTATACTTGGGCTTGTGTAGAGATGCAGTGTCAAACATATGACTGTGCTCGTTTGGGTTGTTCCAGGAATCCTCCAGTGCATTGATGTATGTGGAATCACATTGTTTATAGCAAGAGTAGAGCTTTATGTGAATATAGATGGAATTCAGTTTAGCAGTTTGATACACAGCAGATTCCAATATATTGGTTGGATCTGTGATTGTCATCTTAGTCAATTAGTTTTCTCCATCAAGTTTTCAGGTGTATATACCCTGCAAAATTAGGGGAAAAATTATGCTCTATTCAAAAAATGTGTATACTTGCTGCACCTACTAACAATAAGAACAATAAGAACAAGAACAACAATAATAATAATAATAATAAATCGTAAAAGAGTTCAAAGCTTAAGTCTGACAGTTTTTTTTTTGCTAAGGGCAATCAACAGATGCATTACACCAACTTTCTCCTTAATTACACTTATTCATCATGAGAAATAGGTATTTAAACTTAACCCCCATCCTCTGTTGATGTCCATACCTAACCCTAAGCTTAGGACATGGTCTCAAAATCTAGTCCTAAACAGGATTCAATATATCACATAACATTACAAATGCATGTTACAACAATATTTTTTTTGATAATTATTGAGGTACAGATATTATTGACACTAATGCAGTTAATTATTTTCCCCTGTTAGTTACAATTTCTTATCAAAGTAAATAATATGGAATGATTTTAGACTCAAAATGATTTATAGATGCACACACAATTATCCATGCGCTACATATCTTATTACAAACACACAAATACCTTTCAATTTGAGTATGTGGACATGTGTTGTGAAAAGCTGTAAAATGCGAAAATGAAGTCTCAAAATCCAAATGAACCGAACAAGATCGACTCGAACAAGACGTCAATAAAATGTCACCTCATTCACAAATGCACAGATTCCTTTTTGCATGCGCAATTTATGATATATTAATGTAGAACAAACCAGTTCTATTCGCAAACGTCTTTATTTGTACAAATCGCTGCACAAGCATTTAATCCTGAATGTCCACATACTCAAATTGAAAGGTATTTGTGTGTTTGTAATAAGATACATGCATAAAATTTATGTAGCGCATGGATAATTGTGTGTGCATCTATTAATCATTTTGAGTCTAAAATCATTCCATACAATCATACACAGCTTGCTTTTCCTTTCTTCTGTATTGGGAGCCAAAAACATTATTTCACTTGTTTTCCAATCCCGTGTGCTTTGCCAAGCCTATGTACTTCACCACCAAAGAAATTACTTGTTAAAGTAATAAAGTAATTTGTTGTGATAATATGCCTGAAAAAAAAATAGGTCCTTCATAAACAGAAATATTCCTGCCCCATTACAGCACATCTATCAGCACCAGTCTATTATCTTAATCTATATTTATTATCTAATGTACATAAATAAACATTATAAATGACCAAGTACACTCTTCCCTGGCAACAGTATTCCCCTCCAAAAGTATTGAAGCGACAAAGCCAATTTCTTTGTATTTGAAATAAGAAATATTGGAACGTGTGCCTGACGTGTTTTCTTGTTGCCCAGATGTGCTCTTTTTAGATTGATTGTTAACATCAATAATTGTGAATGTCTACTCTTGGTTTAAGCCCTGGGGTTTGCATTTCAAGTGTTCCCTTTCATGAAAACAATATTTCCTATTGGCTAGTGATTTAGTAGGATAATGTGCCCACACTGCAAAAATTGACTGGCCTCCAAATTCCACAGATCTTAAAGTAATCAAACATCTGTGGAATGGAATGGTCAAGCATGGAGTACCTAACCAGTACCTCAAATTAAAGAAATTAAAATATATTCCAACCATGATAATCTTTTGGTGCCAGATGCCCACACACATATATAATAGATAGTTGAATATATAGATGTAGATGTTGTTTCTAAAATACTCAAATTACCCTGTCTGGTGCCAACAACCATGTCAACCAAGTCAGTGAGGTGTAACATTCATGCATTCTCCAGGTCCACTCTGAAACATACAGTTAGTCCAGTAGGATATCTCTTGGGTCTCTTTGATAAACGCACACTTTCTAAACACTTCTATATGATTTGGAAAGTCCAACCACCCTGTTTGACAACAACAACCATGTCAACCAAGTCACAGAGGTCACACATTTCCCAATTTTAATGTTTGCTATGAACATTATCTGAAACTCTTGCATGAATTAATACATTGTGCTATTGCCCCATTAGGATAACTGCACTGGATAATTGCATGAAAAGCAAATAAATTGATGTTCTTAATAATGTGGCCATTGAGTGTATAAGTAAATAAATAATTCAGTCAAGTTATTATTATTATTACTATTATCATTATTAATGATAATAGTAATAATAATAATAATAATAATAATAATAATAATAATATTTAAATGTAATGCTGCATTTTGTTTTTAACACATACCTATTAGCAAACTAATTATGAACATTGCATTTTATATTCTTGCTTTTTGTTTTCTAATTGAGATGTATTTAAATCCCTGATCTTAGTCATAAATGCTGAATACGACTGGGTCATATTGAACCTATTTTGGTTCAATATGGTATTACATAGGGTATTACATATAATCCAGTAGTGTGTGAGCAAATGAATCCAAGGGTTTTTATATTTTACGGAGCACTGTATAACAGAATGTAGAGTGTAGCAAATAAATCACTGCACCATCTTTCCGCAAAATGTTGTGTCATCTGGCAAAGCATGCTCAGAGTAACATCAGTAT
>JAOTRN010000030.1:8203462-8228633 GCA_028566695.1 Bagroides melapterus
CCAATACCCACCAAACCTCTGACTTGTGCACATGGCACCCCACTGGCTATGTTTTTTTTTTTTTTTTTTTTTTTTTTTTGTTTTTTTTTTTTTTTTTTTTAAAAAAAAGTGAGATAAAATGTAAGTCCCTCTGGATAAAGGCATCTGCCAAATGCCATAAATGTAAATGACGTGTTAGTAATGTGTACTGGATTATTGTATATTAGTATTGTGTAATGTGTACTGGATTATTGTATATTAGTATATGTGTATTGTATAATAGTGTTAGACCATAATTTAACAACTTCTCTTGGTCAAAGTCAGTGAAAGCTCTTACCTGAACCCTTTTGTGAGCCTTTTCTTTTCTTGAGGGCTTTCTGTAGAATCTCTTTCATGGTTACTTTTAAACTGTCTACAGGAATCAGCGAGAAACCATGAGCTGCATTTCTATATGAAAGAGAATAGAGGCCATCAAAACTCTCCCTTCTCAAAGCCTCATCTATGATTGAGAGTAGTAAAATGCATAATGTATAGCTAGTGAATGCTAGATGCAATGCATACGTTCTCAAGAGTATGATCAATGCATCTGCGTTTATCAATCAGACAGCAAACTCAATGTTGGCACACACAGTTGCTGCAACTCAGTGCTCTGTTTGGCTTTGTGTTTATGTGTTTAATCATATTTCAAGTACATTTTTTTCTGTGAACATCTTCAGCTGAAGTGGCCTCCTAAAGATTGGAGTTTGCTCCGAGGGCAGTGTTACAGCCAAGTTTAGCCGCTCGCATAATATTCCGGTAGAAAAGGCGAGAACCCCCGGCTCACCATGGATTAAAATCCCAGCAGTGAGGCGGCACAGACGGAGGAAGCAGAAGTGGGGCAGCAGGGCCGGCAAGCTAGGAAGGCTAAGGAGGCAGCCATTTAAACCACAGCTTCCCAGCCTATTTCTTGTCAGATCCCGTGATAATAAGATGGACGACACTGCTCCATGGACTTGGAGTATGTAACTGTTAAATGCAGGCCCATCTATATTTCGAGGGTGTTTACCATAGTCATAATAACAGCTGTTTATATTCCACCAGATGCATGCTCGGCTATTGGACTTTGACATGGTAGTATTAGTAAACAGCTGAGGATGTATCCTGATGCTGTGCTCATCAGAGCAGGAGATTAGCACTCCCTAGTTTCCATCAGCATGTTAAATGTGCTACTAGAGGAGCAAATACTCTGGACAAAGTGTACACTAATGTCAAGCTGTGCTACAGGGCAAGACCACTTGTCCCAGTCTGACCATATGTAAATATAAAACTTAGCAGCTGCAGGACCACTTCAACCGGACCAACTAGGATGTGTTTGAACATCAGGACCTGGGTGTGTTTACAGACAGTGTGTTGTGATACATAAAGAACTATATAGACACTGTCACAGTGGACAAATGCATCTGGATCTATTCCAACCAGAAACCATGGATGACCCGGGAGGTCAAGCAGCTGCTCAGAGACAGAAACACTGCTTTCAGGTCTGGAAATTGGGTTCACTACAGAGCAGCTCAAGCTAACCTGAAGAGAGGCATCAGGGAGGCCAAGCTACACTAAAGGAGGAGGATCGAGGACCATCTGGAAAGTAACAGCACCAGGCAGGAGTGACGGGGAGTTTAGCATTTCATCAATTTTAGGACCAATCCCGGAGCTGCTCTGGGTGACGCCATGCTGGCAGAAAAAATAAACCTCTTCTTTGCCGGTTTTGGGTTGGAACCAGCAGAGACAACCATGCCACAACTCATGGCCCACAGCAGCTTAACACTCACAGTGGAAGAGACTGAGGTTAGTCAACCCCAGAAGGCTACTGGACCAGACAAAGTCCCCTGCCAAAGAAATCTCACATCTCCAGCCTGAGTGACTGTTGCACTCACAACCGTGGAGATGAAGTGCTTTGAAAAATTGGTCCAGAGGCACATTACATCATTCCAAAGTTTTGACTCTCACCAGTTCGCCTACATGCTGTGGCCACAGCCCTCCATGAAGCACTTTCCCACCTGGAGAAGCAGGGGAGCTGCATCTGGATGCGCTACAGCTTGGGGTTTAACAACATTCTTCCTCACATACTGGTGGACAAACTTGAGTTGGGGCTTTCTTACTTTCTTTCGGGTCGCAGTCAAAGTGTCAGAGTGGGCCGACACACATATATGGCCCTCAGCCTCAGCATCGGCTCCACACAGGGCTGTGTGCTGAGTCCCCTGTTCTACACTCATGACTACACCCTTGTCCACCACAGCAACACCATTGTGAACTTTGCAGACCACACCACAGTGGTGGGACTTATATGAGGTTGAGCAGCTGTCAGGGTGGTGTAAGAACAATAACCTGCTCCTCAACACCACAAAGAGTAAGGAGCTCATCATCGATTACAGGAGGAAGGAAACGGACATTAATCCACTTTCCATCAGTGGGGACTGATAGGTGGAACGCTGATTACGTGGAAATGTAGAATTAGGTGATACATGTATGATTGTGTGTGGGACAGGCTGCTATAAATAACTTTTTATTCTAATTAGTAAATAGTTATTTACATACTTGTTGAAGGTTGAATGTATGGATACCTGCTACACTTTTTTTGACTGACTGACACTTTTAAATTTCGTTCTACATGAAACACATGGTACAATGACAAAACATCAATCAATCAAATATCTGCAGGGAGTGATTAATAAGACTACATGCAACAGGACACAGACATTACACAATCTACTTGTGATCAATCATATTAGCTAGAATGCATACAAAATGATTTCTTGCTTGACTGAGCTGAGGGCTGTCCAGAACCTCCTTTATAGTTACAAATAAAGTCTTTGCACTTTGGCATAGTGAATTTTGCCATGGCTGCCAGCTGCTGCCATGATTAAAGTGACTGCCACAACTAATATAATAAGAAAATAATGTTCCAGCTGATGTATATTTAGCATACTATACCTGTGGTTTATAAACACAATTTGTATGTGGTTTATAAACACAGATAGGAATTTGTTCCCTCAAAATGCAATTTAACTGGATTTAAGTGAATCCTTGGTAGTGTAGAGTATTTTTAAAGCACTACACTGTTGGTGATGTTTTATACTCTCATCAATACATGTGGGAATTTAATTGATATTTTACACAACCTCACTCACCTTGATCATTTACCATGCCAGGAAAATAAATAAATACATATACAAAAATGGAACAACAGAATACATTTCTTGGCTCTTAACCATCAACTACTTAGTTATACTGTATGCACTCATATATTCTCGTCTCAGATGTAAGCTGGTTTGGATAAGAGTCAGCCAAATGAAGTAAATGTCAAAATGTTGTGTCCGCTAAAAACATATATAAGAAAATTCAGATAACTCACATTCTGACAAAAAGTGACTGCTTCGGGCCTAGTCCTGGAGACGAGTACTTCTCCACCAAAGCAAGTGTGCTGAAACCAAACTTGTGGATGGGCTCATTGGAATCTAGAGGGGGGAAATCTGTGTCCACCTCCCCATCATCCTCAGCTATGTGGAGGCAGTATGTATTGACATTCTCACTATAGAGGAAAGTTGGAAAAAATCAGGTAAATAATGACATTTTAAGGTATCACTATAATTAATTAATTATAATATCCATGATCAATGTCCAAACATTAAATTATCTTCTCACTTTCTTAGACTATTTGTTTAATTTTCATACCACTATCTACCTGCTAGGAGACCAAACTTTACACAACATTTGATGCTTTTTTTGCAATAAATGTTACATGCATTATGAATAATGTGGCAGTACTACTCATGGCCTGATTACAGAAACAGCGTTGTGCTGAAAATAGTTTAAATTAATATTAATTTAATCTCTAAACATAACTTGCACTAAAACAAATAAATACATGGTCTGATGAATGAATAGCTGCCATGGAGGCCAAGTACAAAATAGAGATGCTTAGATAATTAGACTAAATAATAATAATGTTCATGAACAAAAATTATTTATTGTGAAAAAATTGTTGATTTTTATATGTGAGTAGTCATTTGCTTTGTGGTCATGTCTTCATCAGCGATTATTTAAGACTTCAGCAGTCAGGAATTAGTGTAGGGACTGTGGTGAAATAGGAAATTGGCTGACCTGTATTAACAGGTCCTAAGGGGCTCCTAAGGAGCTCTTGGTATCTTAATGCCACTCAACTACAAACTGTTGTAGAAAGGACAATAGTTACATTTACATTATTTACTGTCCATTATCACCCAAGTGAGGATGAGTTCATTTCTGAGCCTGGTTCCTCTCAAGGTTTCTTCATTATATATTCACAGGGAGTTTTTCCTTGCCACCATCACCTCTGACATGCTCATTAGGGAAATTTGTTAAAGAAATATAGTACATTAATTTTAAACTGTTTCTATACTTATGTAAAGTAGCTCTGATAAAAGCCTACAGAAGAGAGCTTTCTGAGCCTCTTACTCTGCTTCGGCTGCTATTGCTATTGCTATCATCCACATGAATATATAGTGTACAGTTACAAATTATTTACAATCACACTATCCACACCACCAATATCATGTTAGGGCATTTTCCTTGCGACTGTTTCCTCTAGGTTGCTCGTTATGGAAAAATAAAATAAATAAATATACTTATAAATATACTTTTTATATTTTTATTTAGTTTGCTAGACCATGTCACTAAGCACGAAAGTTAAAACTGGGTCATTTAACATGACAGCAAATTCAGTGTACTTGGCCTTCACTGGCCTTTCCAGTCATCAAATGTAAATAGTGCACCTTTGAGATTTGGGAGAATGAGAGACTAGCAACATGAATGTACTGTTGACAAATCTGCAGCAATTTTGTGTGTGGTCTTAACACTATTATAGCTGTTTTTTTGTGTTGGATGATCAACGATTTTCAAGAGGCCACAATGTAACTCACATGCTCTTGTGTCTAATTTTATAAATTAAAAGTAAAAAATCAATTTAGCCTTCCAGTGCTCATATTGTTAGAGCTCTTTTATGGAGCATGGACAATAACAAAACATGTCAATCACATACGTACTTTAGCTTTGGTTCACGGCCCTCACTGGTGTATTGCCAGCAAATAAGGCCAATAAGATCATGGACTCTAGCATTAGCCATTGTAACCACCATCATAGGATGCAACTTCTCCTGGGTAGACTGCATTGAGAGGTAGACGTCTATTTTTTTAGTTGCAGTTGTACCCACATGACCCTATACAGAAAACAGGACCAAAAATTCCTGAAAGTTATGTGCTCAACAAAAATTTGTGGTAGATAACCAAATTTAAAATGTAATTTTATTTTATTGAAGATTTGCAAGAATTTTAACTTAAATGTAATTAAAAAACAACTGCTAATCTCAAACAGAAATGAAGCTGTGCAAGCGCAATCTACGTAGAGTTATGATTCCTTTCGGCATATTTACTCCCTTTGCTCTATTACAGATAATTCTGTAGTGATTATGTCAGCATTTATGTAATACCAGACAAAGAATTTAAAGGATTCTAGATATGAAAAATAAATTCCATATTGATGCAGAAAGTGTCTCATTGACAAAACAAGCAAAAGATTAGTGAAATAGTTGCAGAACTTGAGCTATGTTATTTTATTCCAAACAGCACCTATATGCTTTAATCAGCATTATATGATCATCATGGTTTTGCAGAAGTAAAAAATTTGGATTGGAACTTGGAAAAGCCAAATTAAAAGTTCAGACCTTGCCATCAAATTTGGAGTACTCATTAAAGGGGTTGTTGAGCTGTTGAGGACACTGCTCTAGGCGAAGAGAAAGTGTGGATTTGGTCCCTGTGCTTTGAGGCCTGTCCTTAAAGTCCTTCTTTTCAAAAAGGAAGCTCAAGTCTTCAGCTGAAAAAATTAAAGCAAACATTTTTAACAGAAAAAACTAATTATAAAACTAATGAAACAAAATAACACGTATGAGGAAAATTACCTGACTGAGACAATGTCCTCTCCTTCCATGGAATGTTTTTACACTTGATCTGGTTCTGTCGTTCCTTTCTTAGCCTTTCCAGCCGTTGAGCTTCACAATAAATAGCAATTCAGACAATTTATGAATTTACCAATTTCAAATATTACATATTTAATAATTATAATAACTGAATTTAAATGTTAATTGTGCAATATGACAAACTGTAGCAATACATTAGGTAATAATGATGTTAGTATGTATATACTGTATATTGGCACATTCTGACTACTGATATAAAATGTATCTAAAGCGCTGAGAACAACATTACAGTTCCTCATTCAACCACTGCTTACCAGTAAGAATTGGCCCCATGAAATTCTCTTCCTTTCCTGTAGACAAACTGCTCAGATGTTTCTCCAATTAAAAAAACCCAACCCCAACAACATAAAACACTTTTCACCAAATCAGCCAGCCCGACACCAGAGCCAAGCCAGTAGAGAAAAACATGGACAAATTCTTTCCATAATGTGGATATTCAGGGGTTTACTTAATTTTCTTCAAGCCATGAGTACAATACCATTTCCTCCTTGTGTGGAGTTGAGTACAGTACTCTTTTGCGCTCAGTATTGTTTATTATTGTACTCTTCTTCTCCATGACAGGGAAGGTACTGTACTCCCTGTAATAAGTGGGGTAACTGAGTACCAATGATGTGCAAGTTAGTCCTTTTGCCTTAGTAAATGCCATTTTGATACAGTGTGTTTTATGTCCTTAGTCTTTGCTAGCCTTCAATGTCTAGTGTTTACTGAAAACTATTCTTGGTGGAGGGTTCTAATCCTGCCTAGCACTCCCTAGCTCAAGTTTGTAGACCAGGCTCTCAGATGCCAATCCAGATCAGCAAAGAAAAATCAAAAAAGCAAAAAATCATTGTACCTAAACCAGTAACCACCGTAAACGCTCTGTTCCACTGCACTGTGGTTGCATGGTTGTAATATAAGCATTTTTTTCTTCTCCTTCCCGCCCTCAGATACCACAACCTCTGTTAAGATCTCAGCATGTCTCGCAGACATATCATCGTGGATGACAGCTCATCAGTTGAAGCTCAATCCCAGTAAAACTGAACTGCTCATCATTACAGGTGATTCATCCCCAGGTCAGGATCTTGAAAAATCCCTGCACAATGACCTGATCTCCCCTTCAGTCACAGCTTGCAACCTTGGGGTAACCATGGACATTCAACTGTAGCTGCACTCATCAGATTCAAAACTTAGCCAAAAATGGACCAGGTTCCTCTTACCTCAATGCCCTCATCACGCCTCGCATTGCACCTCGTGCCCTCAGAGCTACCTGCACTGCTCGACTGGTCCCACCATCTCTCAGGGGGTAGGTATACAACAAAACACTTTTCTGTCTGAGCTGAGCTGAATCACTGGCTATCTTCAAATGACGGTTGAAGACCTACCTCTTCATGAAATAGTTGAACTAGCACTTTCTCCCCTGTTTGTTGTATGTGTGTATTTAAATAAAAAAAACAACAACAAACAAACAAAAACAAAAAAATCCCAACAACTTAAAACAGTGTTTTAGGCTTATGGTATCTCAAATCTGTAACCTAGTGAACCAGATTTGATGTATTCAATTATACTTAAAAGCACTTTTGTACATCGAACAATTTTTCAATAATTTGTTGCCATATTTTCTGTGGTGAATCAAGTCAAAGCCAGAATGACACTGAAGAGAGTCAACTGTCTTGCCATGATGATAGTGTAGTTAGTAGTAGCAGTCATGTACACATGCCTACTATCTATCACTTGCAAGTGGCAATCTGATCTAAAAGTTTGCCACAATTCGGGTATTTCCGTCACTTTGGGATTTCTGAATAAATTATGCATTGGGCCTGCCGACACAGGAAACATGGGAAAGATCAACAAATCGATCTACATCCTCTACAAATATTGCCATGTTAGACAGGGTGTAATTGACGAAACATGAAAAATACAGACACTTATGATACTCTTCTGTAGTAGAAATTACATTTATGTTCTGTATATTTTTAAGAAATGTATAGGTCGAAAAGCATATTTACACAAGTACGCACAATATATAAACCCCTGGATATTAATGATTAAGAAATGGATTAGACAAATAATGTGGAAATTCTAAAAATATTAAGAATGCTTTAGCAGGGCAATATAGATAATAAAGAATGCTTTGTCCATGCACTTCACACACTGGACAACTCTTACCTGGGATCATCACCTTTTTTCCCCTGCATCATGGCAACACAATGCTTAAAGCCCATTAAAAGAGAAAAATAATTATAAAAACACACGCCAAAAAAAAACAAAAAAAAAACGCTTCAGACTAGACTTTGCACATTTTAAAGAAATACTTTTTATTTTTTAATCCCACTCCCTCAGCAATTATTTTGATTTACATCATAATTTTTTTAACTATAAGTTTGTTCTAAAATATAAACAAAATTCAGATAACACCAATTAATTAAATCACTCTGCCAATAAAGCAGTTACTGAAAGAGTGGACATGATGCACAGTGCCACATGAGCATCCAATATACTCCCACTTCAATTTAGTCAATTTTCATCAAATCTTTCCTAAAACACACAATCAAACTTGGTTTCACCAGCTGCCAAAAACAGGCGGAGTTGGTCAGACTGATGCCATGTCCAACTGGTATTTTTAATCACCTCTCTGTTTTGTTTTATTGCCATATTATTACTTGTCTATAACGTTGCATTAGTAACAGTAACTTGGTAATTCAATCAATCTTTAAGCACTTTCTTCAAGATCAGTCTGCCGAAAATTGATTTATCTCAATTATGTGGCTTGTAGGCTATGCATCCACAAACAGTGCTAGTCTGTTACTGAGGTCCTGCTTTTACAGTAAACTGAAAGACAAAACACTAGATATTTGATATCACCAGCCTCTGTGGGCTGACCTTCATATGGTATGTGGAGGCCCACATTTCTCACCACTGGGACCACAATGAGAATGACTCACCAGTGTTTTATCAATCAGTGGTAGCCAGTAGTACATTCCATGTATTTTTTTTTTTTTTATTAAAGTTTAGTTTCACTTTTAACAGCTGCTTTCAAATTTACTGGACGGCCAGACCTCAGTGAAGTCAGATGAATTCCATCAAGAAATGAATCCACAGATGAATGAAGACAAACGCAATGCACTCCAAATACAAGTGTGAAGATGCTTTTAAGCATAATTGTCGATTCAGAACATCCAAATGGGCAGAAACCACATTGCCCAAGGACAGCTCTTCCAAAGGCAGCATCATGCTTTAATCAGAGCACAAATAAGCTTTTAAGCCATTTCTATTTATTTGCTACAAACTGAGCAACTCCAAATAAAACTCTACATCTGGGCAGGAAAAGATAGCATTTACTGTTATTTCTAATATAGATTACTGTGATAAACCGTTAAAGACCCAAAATACTGTAATATTATTCCCATTAAAACTGTTTTGGAGCGGTCATACAAAAAAAATGTTAATAGTTTATATAGCTTGCTACTGTTAATACAGTATTTAATACAGTTAATACAACCCCTGCTGATTTTGCAAGTTTGCCCACTAACAAAGAAATGATCAGTCTATAATTTCAATGTTTAATTTCAAGGTTTATTTGAACAGTAAGAGACAGAACAATAACAAAAAAAATCCAGAAAAATGCATTTAAAAAAAAAAGTTATAAATTAATTAGCATTTTCATGAATGAAATAAGTATTTGATCCCTTTGCAAAACATGCTTTAGTACTTGGTGGCAAAACCTTTGTTGGCAATCACAGAGGTCTGACATTTCTTGTAGTATTTTGTCCCACTCCTCTTTGCAGATCCTCTCCAAGTCATTAGGTGTCATGTTTTGTGTCTGATGTTTGGCAACTCGAACCTTCAGCTCCCTCCACAGATTTTCTATGGGATTAAGGTCTGGAGACTGACTAGGCCAGTCCATGACCTTATTGTGCTTCTTCTTGAGCCAATCCTTTGTTGCCTTGGCCGTGTGTTTCGGATCATTGTCATGCTGGAATACCCACCCACGACCCATTTTCAATACCCTTGCTGAGGGAAGGAGGTTCTCACCCAAGATTTGAAGGTACATGGCCCCATCCATCCTCCCTTTGATGCAATGCAGTTGTCCTGTCCCCTTGGCGGAAAAACACCCCCAAAGAATACTGTTTCCAGCTCCATGTTTGACAGTGGGGACGGTATTTTTGGAGTCATTGGCAGCATTCCTCCTCCTCCAAACACAGCGAGTTAAGTTGATGCCAAAGAGCTCGGTTTTGGTCTCATCTGACCACATCACTTTCACCCAGTCCTCCTCTGAATCATTCAGATGTTTAGTGGCAAACTTCAAACGGGCCTGTAGATGAGCAGGGTGACCTTGAGGGCACTGCAGGATTTCAGTCCTTCACGGCATAGTGTGTTACCAACTGTTTTTTTTGGTGACTATGGTCCCAGGTGCCTTGTGATCATTGACAAGTTCCTCCCAAGTAGTTCTGGGCTGATTCCTCAACGTTCTCATTATCATTGGAACTCCGATAGGTGATATCTTGCATGGACCTCCAGACCGAGGGAGATTGGCAGTTATTTTATGCTTCTTCCATTTGCGAATAATCGCACCAACTGTTGTCACCTTCTTACCCAGCTGCTTGGCGATGGTCTTGTAGACCAATTCCAGCCTTGTGTAGGTTCACAATCTTGTCCCGGACCTCCTTGGAATCTCTTTGGGGAAGAGTTTGGAATCTGGATTGATAGACTGCTTCTGTGGACAGGTGTCTTTTACACAGGTAAAGAGTCAGCTTGTTACCTGTATAAAATACACCTGGGAGCCAGAAATCTTGCTGACTGATAGGGGATCAAACTTATTTGAAATGCATTTTTCTGGATTTTTCACTGTTCAAATAAACCTACCATTGAAATTATAGACTAATCATTTCTTTGTTAGTCTGCAAACTTACAAAATCAGCAGGGGTTCAAATAATTTTTTCCCTGACTGCAGCTGTTTAAATCCCTGCCATAATTTTTCCTTCATATTGTACTACATATTTCACAAACCAGAAGGCACATCTACACATCTTACACGATTAACTGTTTTTATAAGTGATATATTCTAAGCTATCATGGCGCACACTGTTTAACTATGGCCTGGGCTGACTGTGTGATGTATTTTTTTGTGTTTACTGTTACCTGACCTTGTCTATTACCATTATATCCTATGATTTTGACTTGCCATACGTTCTGTTCTGATAAACATCTGCCGAGCGGATCTGGAGTCAGAAACCTGCCAACAACACCAGCTTGTTGTAAAAGTTTTAAGAAAATAGCACACTGGTAGGCATGGGCAAGAGTAAAAAGGTTCACAATTTATTTGGGCTGCTGGGCAACAGGACCCAACACTCCTTGTGTAGCATGAAAGAGGAATAGGCATAATTCAAATGCAAAAAAAATTAAGTAAGGAAATCATCAATCACTGTCCAGATGCATAGTCTCCTGATCAGGATAATCTTACCAAGGGGTACCCAAGTTGTTTATGTCTCTTCATCTTGTCTCCACCTTATTCTGACCCTCTAATATTTTACACAACAATCTGGTCACAATTTCTGATCAAAAACATCATCTAGTCATGCACACAAAAAGACAGACCCTTACAAACAACCACGCGAGGTAAGCCGTCTCCTCAGTGGCAATTTCAATAATAGGGCTGCCCACAGTACTAAGATTCAAATTCATTACAATCATAAATCTATGTGTTGAAGGGTGTTGATTTGCTGCTTGAGCAGGGTGTTATTAAACCCACCTGTCTGCCGTACAATACACCTGTCTTCTCAGTAAAGAAACCTAATGGTAAGGGCATTTTACTGTTGTTGATCTCTGTAATGTCTTTTCTAGTATCCCTAATCACTGCACAGATAATATTTGCCTTTACATTCAAACACCGTCAATACACAGGGACACACGTTACTAAGAGGTTCATTAATTCATGTGGTGTTCTCATCCATGGTGCATTCCTCGTTGTTGTTTAATTTAACATTACTCTGTTTTCCTCTGCATAAATTTACACACACTTAGGATGAATAGGTTCCAACCCTCCCCTTTGGAGGCCAGGTCAACAACTCAAACTTCTTGTGCTCCACAAACCATTCCTGAACAATTTTTGCTTTGTGGCAGGGTGCATTATCCTGTGAAAGAAGTCACATCCATTAGGAATACTGTTTCCAGAAAAAGGTGTACATGCCCTGCAACAATGCTTAGGTAGGTGGTACGTATCACATCCAAATTGATGGCAAGACCCAAGTTTTCCCAGCAGAACATTGCCCAAAACATCACACTGCCTCCACTGGCTTGCCTTCTTCACACACAGTGTATCCTGGTGCCATGTGTTCCCCTGGTAAGCAATGCACTCACCCGGCCAACTACACAATGTAAATGAAAACGTGATTCATCAGAATAGGTCATGTTCTTTCAATTATGATGCTCATGTGCCCATTGGTGGTGCTTTTGGCAGTGGACAGCAGTCAGCATGGGCACCCTGACTGGTATGCAGCTATGCAGCCCCATGCAATGCACTGTGTATTCTGACACCTTTCCATCAGAACCAGCATCAACAATCAATTTGAGCTACAGTGGCTCGTTTGTTGGATCAGAACCAACAGGCCAGCTTTCACTCCGCACATGCGTCAGTGAGCCTTGACTGTCCATGACCCTGTTGCCAGTTCCTTCCTTAGACCACTTTTGATAGATACTGACCAATGCAGGTCAAGAACACCCAAAAAGAGCAGCTTTGGAGATGCTCTGCTAGCCTCCACTATGCAATCCTCACAACCAACTCTTGTCTCTTATAAGAACATGTCACGCATGCAAGAAAACAGACAAATGATACTTTTCTGTCATCATAATCTGTGGTTAACCAAAATACCAACTATACAGGAGTATATGCTGAAAATATTTGAATGTAAGCCTTGAATGCATGCCATTTCCTTCAGAATTTTCCAAGAAGGCCTTTAAACTTCAATAAATTCTCTATTACTGCAACCACTAAAAGTGCCAGAAATGCATTGTCCCTAGCAGAAGTAGAAGGAATGTTTAAATTCTAGAGAACAAAAAGTTAAGTAGTGTACAGTGTAAAGGGTGGCTGCAACCAATAGTAACAGCATAAACAATTTCAGCACTATTGACCAAAACAGAAAAAGTGCAATGGGAGAAAAATATTCAACAATTTGATAAAAACATAAGCTGTCCTATGATACCTAAACACACATTCTACAGTGCTACAGAAAGCAACCTGAATTCAACTAGCTAGAATGCAAACTTAAAAAATAAATACATATTAAAAATATATACATTTAAAATCATGAGAACCTTGAACCACGCCCCTTGAAAATCAGTCAAAAAAAAAAAAAATCAGGTTAAGAGCGAGCAAGACATTAACAAACAAAATTTACAAAGTTGCCTACCTGTGTTGGAGCGGCGGCGGATACCAAAGTCCCAACTGGAAGTGATGTCCATGGACTGAGAGAGGTCACAAGGCTGCACATCTCCACTAACAATAGAATCTCCCAACAAACCTATCAATCCACTTCCAGCAGATATGGTGCCCAAGTAACACTTCTCTAAGTCAACATCATGGTCAATCAGCACCATCTCACACATTCCTGAGTCATCACTAGTCACATGGGACTGCCGGATGTGGGCCAGTATGATGGTGGGATTGTCAAGGAAAGCCATTCTCATTGGCACCTCCTGCTACAGCTTTCATAAATCATCCAACACTCCACTTCCTTTCATTTACCTTCCATTAAGTTCTGGCACTAAAAAAAGATCTGATGTTTCTTCACAAATTATCGTTTGTTGTTTCTCCTCAGCAGTGGAGCATCTGTGGTTGCCTGAGGAAATGACAGTTATCAAGTAAATTTAAGTACATTAAAGTTGTTATATAAGACAAGGGCAATACCAGTGGTATTTAATGTATTAAATGCTACTCACTAGTGTTAAGGACACCTACTTTCATACCACTATGAATACTGCAAGGTAATTGTAAATCTAAACACTTTCATTTAAGTTGTAGAAAGTTAAATTATTTGCAGCATATGGACTTAGCCTGGATAACAGATGTAACACACGTTTAAGTTAATCACAATTGCATAAATTAAGCATAATTTGCTATTTGCCCCTTATAAATACAAACACCAGTTTAACCATTACATTTTAGCATTTTCACTAATGGCAATTAGCCACTGATAGGCACACGTTTTTTTCCTTTCTACCACTTAATCTTCTGGTTAACAATCTGACATCCTATGGGAGACAGTGTTGGTCCTGCCAGCAAAATCAATATTCGTCAACAGGCGGTGTGACGCCACACAAGCAACTCAACTTCTCTAAAGCCAACACCGAAGGCAATCTTTATTTCAAATTGAGTACTGATAATGAATATAACGAAGACAACAAAAAAGATAATTGGATAGTATATACGGGTGAGCGAGTTATGTACCGTGACCTGTTTTTACCCCTCTGACTCGCGCTTCTGTCTAATATAGTTAAATAACGTCCGATTTAGTTATCTAGAACACGCATTTGATAGTCAGTAAGGCCTTGGCAGTCTCTCAATGTTATTCAACAGCTAGGAAAGAGCCATATTACCTTCATGCATAACCAATTCGTTGGCTGAATATATTGGCCATGAAGACAATCACGAAAGTAAAATGCAAATTAATAACCGCTTCTAAATCCCAATAAAAAAAATGTGATAAAGCCAATATTGTTCAACGCTACGCCACAACCAAATTAGATACTTTCACACGTCCGGCTTCTTGTTCTTAGCCTTCAAGTTTTATGGCTGGCCAGCGTTGGGTGCATCCCCGCCACCTACTGGTCTGGAGTGTTAAAGGTCGACGACAAGGCTGGGCCGTCTAAATCTTTCTTAACAGTCCAACTGTAATTAAATAACATGTTGCATTGGATTTTAAGTGATCATTATCCTGTTACTGCTTCCATTATTTCCAGCAAATGTGTCCTTTCTCTTTGAGAAATATTAGAACATAGCAGTAATTTAAAGATGTATGACTAAGGCATAGTCTGGTTATAATTGTCTTCTCTTCTGTTACCAAAATCTGTTTATTTACTGTCAACCTGATATTCAGAGTCTTATTATATTGAATATAGTGGGAATGCTTTCCCCTTCTTCCATAATAATAATAATAATAATAATAATAATAATAATAATAATACATTTTATTAATATGTGCCTTGCTACCACACAAATCAATCAATTATTTAAAAAATAAAATAATAGTAAACAACAATAAAACAATATTGAAAAACAATTATCTAACACTAAATCATAAGAAGATTTAGTGTTAGATAAGAACACATGGAATAGGCACTTCTGAATAAATAAGTTTTGCGTAGTGTTCTGAATGTGTTTTGAGTCAGGTTTTGTGGACATATAAAGTTGTTTATCATCTGCATTATAATGAAAAATGCATACCACGTTTTCTACAAATGTGAAGATCGATTAAGCACAGAAGAGGTCTCAGGACATCACTACTGACAGGGAATGACTGAGAATGAAATAGTTTTAATGAAACAAACTGAGTATGGTCAGATAGATTTTGTCATTTTTTTAACCACTTTCTTTTAATACTTATATAGATTATTGCTTTAACTTCTGTTACTTAAAGGTATATGAATCCACTAAAGTTAGACCATCTGTTGCTTTCTGCTGGCTTGTATAACATGTTGAATTCTGCATTTTCAGCCTTTCTTTACATGGCAGCCCCCATAACCCCATTAGTGTTTTACCACTCTATCCACAAATCCATTTATAGCATTTTTAATTTAATTTAATCTAACAGAATGGCAGTGAGTACACCAGATATTACCCCTCTTATCCACTTCTTCCCTTTTACTTCTGTGCAAGTTAATTCAGGCAGATTTTTTATCCAATTTTTAATAATTCATTTTATGTTGTTCTATCCTTCCATACTCTCAGCAAATTGCCAGCCATTAATTAGAACCAAACACCTAAATTCTGTTTCTTGTTCCCAAACTTTTGATCACTTTCAAGTCTGATTACATCTGAGCCTGTATGTTTATGCATACATGTGACTCATGTTTGAAACCACCCACTGCTAAGATGGTTTAATCTTACTTGCCAATGTGCCCACACACATTTATTTTATTACATGTTGATTTAGATAAATTAAAAAAATGAAATCATTGAAATTCAAAAATACTCCTACAAAATTTAAATCACAGTTGATTGCTGCAAAACAATATTTCAAGTCTCAAAATCAAAGTTACCAAGGTCAAAGTGAACAACCTTTGAGGGTTTTAGGCAGACAAAAAAGCAATATTACAACTTTACAAAGAAAGAGATTTTTTTAATCACACATATGTTAATATCGTTTATGTCCTGTGTTCTGTATTGTGGTATTAAGTACACATTGCACAGGGGGTCAAATATATTTATGTATTATTAAGAATAATAATTAATAATTTATATTACTATTATACTCTCTACAGTGAGAGTATAAGACAAGTTGGTTTAGTTGTGTGGCCATTGTTCTGGATCCTGTACATGACCCAGGAAGGAGCCTGAGTAATCAAATGAGTACATGAAAAAGTAATCTTTGTAATTGTTCGCCTTTTTCTGCTGCACAGCATGTGCAAGGAGACCTAGTGCACCCAGTGCATGTGGTCTATCATCACTGATTTTGCGTACAAGGCATTATAGTAAGCAGAAGGGGCACAGAGGACTGTGGTACTACAGATTGATGCTGTCCCTGTCCCTACATTCCATTTTGGATGAGGGGAAATTTGATCTGGCCATCTCCAGTTGTACAGGGCAGTGATATTTGTGTGAGACATGGTGCTTACTTTACTCAGGGAAAGGGCAATTGCTACTACAAACCCAATAAAGAGAAGGCTTAATATAGTTATCTGTATGCAACAAGGAAGGCTTGTTTCTGGATTTGGGCACCTCTGGGTAGAACAGGCTATGTAGCACGATTGGGTCCAAAGTTTCATATTAACTTCCTGTGGTTGGGGTGCCTGTGGTGCTGTATGTGTCTTCTGGGTGTAATGAAACTGGTGGCAGAGGCCCACTCAGAGATGGTTGGGATGGAGAGGCTACTGCTGCGGAACTTTACAAAATGTCTTCCCACTGACTGGGAGGTGACAGAGTACAGCTAGGTGGGGATAGTGGCGAGGTGTGTGCAAATGGGTCAGCTGGGCTCATGTGTACTAAAGTGGGTGTGCATAATCCAGTGTCTTTAGTGTCTTCTTGTGTCTCCGGCATGAACAATGATTAAGGTGGTACCAATAGTAATTTCACTTTTACTGCTGTTGGTGTGGCCAGTACCAATTTGAAGGGTCCTTCTTGTCATGTCATTGGTCCGCCAATGTTTTCTTCACTTCTTCACTGTCGGCGGCCTCTTGAACCTGTGAATACAGAGTTCTGTGGATTTGGGTTAGATGCTTTACATAGCTTGACATGTCACCCATTAATTGTGCTAGGGTCAGCAACTGGCATAGGGCCCCCTTGTGAGGACAACTGGCATGGGGCATTCTGTTAACATCTTATGTGGTGTGAGGTGTGTGATGTGATTTGTCTGCGATCTCATTTTCATTAATGCCAGTGGCAGTGTAATAACCAATTCAGGTTGATGTTGACCTTAAGTCATAGTCATTGATTTATTCCGTTTCGTGATGTCGTTTTCTGACCGTCATTTCGTTGTTGACCTCGTCACTGTTACTGATTTATTCCGTTACATGATTTCGTCTTCAGACCGATGTTGACCTCAAGTCGTCACTGATTTATTCCGTTACATTGTCATTTGTTTACATTTGCTTCTATGATGTCATCAATGAAAGATCTTGATTGTTGTTCTAATTTAATTTAGTTTAATCATGGCACACATTGGTAAAAATTTATCTTCAATGTATTACCACATTTGTAATTTATTACTATTTTGTGTGATTAGGGCTTTATTATTTCTAGTTTCACTGATTTGTTTAGGGGCATTGGACAAATGAACATGTATCTGAATTTTAATGGAGGTGTGACATTCCCTGTAATTGACAAAGTTTTGGACATAGGAGAGCTTGATGAATTCAGCTTAATCATTTTTATTAGAAAACAACTATACTATTTGTTTCAATATTAGTATTTATTATTCATTGAAAGAATGAAGGTTAATGTGCAAAACACATGAACGTGAATCTGACCTGGATTTGGCCATGCACCACTTTGGGCCCACAGCTGCTGATGTTTTCTTTTTTTGGAGGACTGTATGAAATAAATTCAGCACCCAGAGAGACTTACATGAATACATACATGTATTAACATGTAAACAAAGACATTAAGCACCCATTGGTTTTGATTTTTTTTACTTTATTTAGCAAACCTTTAGCACGAGACAAAAAAGTCTTAGAAAGTTTAAAAAAGAAAAAAAAAATGTTAAATGGTTAAAATTTGTAAAACTTTAATAAAAATTACCTTTTTTTTTCCTTCATCATTTGAAGTTTGTCTGTTTTCTTCTCGACTTAACAGGAAAACTTGATATGCTATCTTTCCTTGTCCCTGAAGCAATATCTTTGTTAGCTTTTCTTTTCTATTTGGAAATAGTGGATGTAAACATTACACAGTTTTTTAATATTCACATTTACTTTCTCTCCCATGTCTGTAGAGTGTTCAGTATGTTTTTCAGTGTCCAGATGGTTAAATTAAGCCCATCTTTCTCTTCAAAATCTACAATGCAAAACAAACAATAATGAAACAATTATGATAAAACATCAAAAGTGTAAAGAAAAAAAATACAAAAAAATCTCAATATCAAACAATGCAATAGAAAAAAATAAAAAATAGAAAAGACCAGATCACCTATATGAGGGGTATTAATCAGAAGATGATGACTGATGAAGATGATGATGATGTAACGGAATAAATTAGTGACAATAACTTGAGGTCGACATCAAAATGACGGTCTGAAGACATCATCATGTAATGGAATAAATCAGTGATGACTTGAGGTCAGCATCGAAATGACATTCTGAGGACGACATCACGTAACGGAATAAATCAGTGACGATGACTTGAGATCACCATCGAAATGACGGTCTGAGGACGACATCACGTAACGGAATAAATCAGTGAAGATGACTTGAGCTCAACATCCAAATGACGGTCTGAGGATGACATCATGTAAGGGAATAAATCAGGGATGATGACTTGAGGTCAACATCGAAATGACGGTCTGAGAACGATGATGACAACGTAAATGAATAAATCAGTGACGATGACTTGAGGTCAACATGGAAAAGACGGTCTGAATGGAATAAATCAGTGATGGAATAACCTTTGGACCTTTGCAAACATTGAAAGTGAGATGGTTTTTCGTGTGCACGTGAGCATTTGATGGTTTTTCGTACGTACGCTAATGAAAATATAATGATTGTGCAAGAGAAACTTTCCATCCTCTTAGTTTCAATAAAGTGTTCAGGTTTGCTTTAATGCAATAAGAAGACATAAAAAGAAGGTAAAACTAATGGCCGATACACTCCGGGGCGAAAGCACTACCTTTGTGGACGGGAATCCATCATGCTCACCCTTCTCTAAATTTCCGAAGGTCACTCTTGATACGTTAATGTTAGCCTTAAAATTTTTTAATTAAATTAAAATCAACACAAATATACATAACAGAAACACGTCTAAAATGTAACTCACCTCGTCCTGATTTGAAATCTGGCACCCAACTGGCTTATTTCATGTGATAATTCTGTGATTGGTTTATAATAATAATAATAATAATAATAATACATTTTATTTATAAGCACCTTTCTCAACAGTCAAGGTCGCTTTACATATGTATGACAATAGACAAATAGACAACATACATGGACAGGAGACATTATACAACGGGACAATGGGTGCAATTACTTGTAAGCCAGTGCAAAGAAGTGAGTTTTGAGTCTGGATTTGAAGAGAGGAAGAGAGTCAATGTTACGGATGTCGGGTGGAAGTGCGTTCCATAGTAAGGGAGCAGAGCAACAGAAGGCTCTGCTCCCCATAGTGCTGAGACTTGCAGAGCTATCGCTGGAGCACCTGGGGAACGTGCTGAGTGTGTACCTGCAGAGAGGGAGAAAAATATCGTCCAGGTATACGAAGACAAACTTATTGATCATGTCTCTCAGCACGTCATTAACCAAGGCGAACGGGAGGTTTCCCGAACGGGAAAACCAGATATTCGTAGTGTCCCGTGGGGGTGTTGAACATGGTCTTCCACTCATCTCCCTCCCGGATGCGCACCAGATGGTAGGCATTATGAAGGTCCAGTTTAGTGAAGACCTTGGCACCCTGCAACAACTCAAAAGCAGATGACATAAGAGGTAAGGGATACCTATTTTTTACCGTTATGTCATTGAGTCCCCTGTAGTCGATACAGGGTCGCAGGGAGCCGTCCTTCTTCTTTATGAAGAAGAATCCTGCACCAGCAGGAGAGGAGGAGGGACGGATGAGCCCGGCTCGAAGGGACTCTTGGAGGTATTTGTCCATGGCCTCTCTTTCAGGGACGGACAGGGAGTAAAGGTAACCCCTGGGCGGAGAAGTGCCTGGGAGGAGGTCGATAGAGCAGTCATACGGCCAGTGGGGAGGTAGTGAGGTAGCCCGAGTTTTGGAGAAGACCTGCCGCAGATCATCGTACACCACCAGGACCCCGGTAAGATCCGCCGCTCGTTCCTGTAAAACAGAAGAAGAGAGAGAGCCAGAAAAATGAGCAGCACCCAGACATGAATTAAGGCATGGCGGACTCCACGCTAGAACAGAATTGCCCGTCCAATCCATGTGAGGATTGTGCCGCTTCAGCCACGCATGCCCCAGGATGACTGGGGCCTCCGGAGAGTTCATCAGCAGCAACACAATACTCTCATGATGGTTGACAGACACTAAAAGGCTTACAGGAGGAGTGCAGTGGGTGATGGGGAAGAGATGCCTGCCCTCCAGGGAGCGGGTCCTGATAGGAGATGAAAGAGGCACAGACGGGATTCCCCAGCGGCCCGCCAGGGAGAGATCCAGGAAGCTAGCCTCGGTGCCGGAGTCCATGAGAGCCTGGACGGGATGGGTGGTCCCCTGAAAGGTGATGGAAGCCGGTAGCTGGGTCCTGGAACCGGAGGAGATAGGCAATCTGCCCACAAGTACTCCCCGATCTACTGGTGGGCTCTGGCTTTTACTGGGCACTTGAGAGCTTGGTGACCGGGTTTGCCACAGTACAAGCACAGACCATGAAACAGCCGCTCCTGCCTCTGCTGGGGCGTGAGGCAAAGACGTCCGAGCTGCATGGGTTCCGACTCCTCGGAGGGAGATGCCTGCGGCGGTGATGGTGAACGCCATGGGGCAACACAGGCTGGAGAGGGACGATGCCCCTGGGCACGGAGCTGGTTCCGCAGCCGCCTACGGTCTTCTAGGTGGAGTGAGAGCGCCATGAGAGCATCTAGAGTGCGCGGGATGTCCTGGGCAACGATCTCCTCCTGAAGGGCCTCGTCGAGCCCCTCCAGGTAGCACGCACGCAGCGCCTCCTGATTCCACCCGCAGGATGCAGACAGGGTGCGGAACTGCACAGAGTACTCCGTGACCGACAGCGATCCTTGGCGAAATCTCCCCCTGCACTGAACAGTCAAAGAGTCGTAGCATCTCCTCCCGGAACGATGAAAACTGCTCGCAGAAGGGGCGCCGGCCTCCCAGACCACAGAGGCCCACTCCTGAGCTCTGCCAGTGAGAAGGGTGATCACATACGCCACCTTGGAGTTCTCGGAGGCATAGTGGCGGGGCTGCAGAGCGAACTGGGTCAGGAAGGGATCACCATCGTAGGGCAGAGGGCTGTTAGCGTGGGGCTCCGGTTCCAGGAAGGCGGGAATGTTCTGGACCTGTGTGAGGACGGGCACTGGTGGGTCTGCCGGGGCCAGCGCTGCCGTGCCTGCCTGGAGCTGGTCGAGACGCGCCGTCAGCTCGGCCACCTGGGCAGTCAGTCGAGCTCTCTCCTGGACAGCAGCGGCGAGTTGGGACTCGTGTTGGCCCAGGAGGATCCCTTGCTGGGACAGCGCGCCACGCAGAGGGTCCGGCACTGCTGGGTCTATTTCTGGTCAGTTCGTTCTGTCACGGCACAAAGGCAGAGGACCCAATTGCAGTGAGGAACAAACAAGGTTTATTGAAAAGAGAGTTGGGCTGGAGAGCGGCTAGGGCAGGCAGGGCAGGCAGCAGACTGGAACACAGAACAGAGGGTAAACAGGGATAAACAGAAAGGACGGCACTGGAGTCTGAGACAGGGACGGAACAATGGCAGCGAAAAAACAACAAAATAAACAGAGTGCAAAGCGCGTGCACAAGCCGATGGGGAAAGCGCCGCAGCGTGCTCGTGCCGCGTGAAAAACTCAAGGAGCGCAGAGAGCGCAACGGGAAAAAGGGGGAAAAAATAATGAAAAGCGGAGCAAACTGAAACACGACTGGACTTGACTGGACTGGACAGGACTAGAAATATAATCGATGGGAAATTCGGACAGCACAGCCACAAAGCGCGACGAACTGACAAGAGACAGAGACACACACGAGGAATAAATAGGAGGGAGAACAATGGGAGCGCAGATGCGGGTGATGAGACAGATAGGCAATTAACGAGGAGACAATAGGAGAGGGATGACGCGACACTGGAGCACGTGACAATGTTTTGACAGCGCGCCACGTGCTCCACAGTAAACAAAACACAAGAGATGGGAACAAAAAAAGACGCGGTCTGGGCTGATCAGACCAAGGTTGTGACAAAATTTCAGTTTAATTTTCAAGTTAACTTAAATATGTAAGTTAGTAAACTTAATAGTTTATGTGCACTTTACAAAACGGCAAGTTAAATGAACTTAACAATTTAAGTAAAGTCTACATGAGCACCAAGTTAAGTGAACTTAAATATGCAAGTTTTGGAGAATCCATTACTCAATTCAATTGAGGGAACGAGTTTACTCAATAGGTTGAGTTCATTGAACTCATTAGGGTTTTCAGTGTGGCTTTTAACACAGAGTAGTGAGGTTTTAACTGATCTTAGTGTTGTTTCTACTATATTGTTTCTTTCTTTTTCTTAATATGTGTTTGATCTCCTACTGTAAATCACATAGGTCAACCTGATGGTTGTTGGCTTGTGCTATATAAATAAACTTGAAGTTATACTTGAACTAGTATCAAATATGTGCTAAATGAGATTAAAGAAAAAAATAAAATAAATTTACAGCGACCAGATGTATGAAGACGTGATTGATCTCTGGACCCCCCGAACAACCAAAGACATGGGATTCCTCAAAGCACGCCCGATCAATTCTGACTCCAAGAAAAGTCTGAAGAATGAGTTAATATCTGAGCTTCACTCTCTGTTGAACTGAGAGTGAATGACCAAAACATTTTTCTTATAATCTTCCTGTTGACACAGAAATTGTTTACATACTGGAAAATGTCATGAATGGAGTAAGAGATTTTGCTAAAAACTGGGATTGTTTATTCACTGTAAATGTCTTCTTTCCTTTTCATATTCATGTACAAGAATTTTTATCGGTCATGTTTGCTCATCCTTTTGATTGTAAAACAAGTCATGTATCTTAACCTATGTAACCAAAATGTGTGCCGCTACATGAAAATAAATTCATAACCTATGCAAGGATTTAATCACTCATATCCTAACACTACAAAATGACTGAGCATTTGATAAGAAAACATTTATTATGGTAGTGTTGTAAGTTTGCAAAGAGCTATTGTTGAAAGAATAGGTAAAAGAGTTAACAATAATGAAATAAACAACTGGCTTGCTGAGCAAGACACTTACACTCTACATAGAAAAGTATCTGCAAAGTTTAAAAGAAACAGGGTTTTTGTAAAGTACATGGATGAACAATAGCAAGCTGATTAAGTTGATAAGAGCAGCTTGTCATACAGTAATAACAACGCAAAGTTTATCACAGGTATTGATATTTTAAACAAGTAGTGCAAGGGTTTGATCATATCCTAACACAACAAAATGACTGAGCGCTTGATAAAATTTTTTTTATTACAATCTGTCAGACCCAGGGTCTTATGGTAGTGTTGAAAGTTTGCAAAGAGCTATTGTTGAAAGAATAGGTAAAAGAGTTAATAATAATGAAATAAAAAACTGGTTTGCAGAGCAGGATGCTTACACTCTACATCGAAGAGTATCTGCAAAGTTTAAAAGAAACAGGGTTTTTGTAAAGTATATGGATGAACAATAGCAAGCTGATTTAGTTGATAAGAGCAACTTGTCAAACAGTAGTAACAACGCAAAGTTTATGTTCACATGTATCGATATTTTAAACAAGTAGCGCATGTGATACAAAACAAGAACGGTTCCGAGGTCGCTAAGCTTTTGATTCTAAGGACGGTAGGGTGCCCCAGAAATTACCAACCGATCAAGGGAAGGAGATTTTTAACAAACATTTTCAAACATTGATGAAGAAACACAACATTACTCATTTGCTACTGGTAAGGGACAACAGGCTTCAGTGTGTGAAAGATTCAAAAGAACCCTAAAGACTAGGAGGTGGAGATTTTTCTCAGCCACAAACACCAGATGCTATGTCGTTGGGCTAAGGACACTAAAAATAAAGAAAATACATAAGTTTAAAGTTGATGATACCATTAGAATTTCCCATTTAAAATGACAGTTTGAAAAAGGCTATGAGCAAAACTTTACAAATTAATATTCTACCGTTTCCGGGAGGATACCGAGAGACCTTCTGATATATAAAAAACGATTATGGTAATGAAGAAATTGAAGGTGCATTTTATGAACCCGAGTTACAAAAGATTATCATTGGTAAAGACAGAGTATTCAAAATAGAGAAAAATATTGTTTGTCAAGACCCAAAACCAGAAAAAAGTATGTTTGGTTAACTGAGTGGGTACTAGCTAAAGACATGGTTAACATAACAACAGAAGGTTCAAAAAAGACCTGTTGGCAGGTCTACCTATGAACACAATTCGTCCTCTGCAAATGATCCAAAATGCAGCTGCGTGGCTTGTTTTCAACTTGCCTAAATTTTCACATACCACCCTGCTGCTGCAATCCCTCCACTGGCTCCCGGTAGCTGTACGCATCAGATTCAAAACACTGATGCTTGCCTACAAAGCCATCAATGGACCAGCTCCCTCTTACCTCAAAGCTCTTA
>JAOTRN010000030.1:8241097-8252666 GCA_028566695.1 Bagroides melapterus
CATCATAAACTTGTATAACAAAATTTGTACTACAGATAATATGGTGCCTAAGACTTTTGCACAGTACTGTATATATACATTTTTTTATTTTTATTTTTTTATATAAAATTTCTTTAAAACTACTTAAAAGACTAAATAGTGTTTATTCAATAGGGTTCTGGAGAAAATGAAGACGAGACGGAAGAAAATGAAATGAGGAGAGGGATTCCAGAATGTGGCAGGTGCAATGAAGGCCTTTATAATGAGGTATTAATAAACTAGCAAGTTAGCTATGTTTATTCTTTATTTGAATTTTCTTATTTTATCACAAATAAATGTATATGTTTATAGCCTGTCCCAGATATACTACTTTTAATATATAGACAATTAAATGATATGATTTGAAGGTCTTAAATGGATGGTTTAACAAGTTCAATGATGTGATGAAACTCAAGCATGAGCATGAAACCATAGATTTCTTCCTCTTCCAGCTTAATTCATGACGAATTTAATTTACTTTCATTTGTAAACAAACAAAAAATATTAACCATTTCTTATCATATCTGATGAATCTCAAAACATTTTTTTTTTTTTTTTTTTTTTTAGAAAAATAGTCCTCCACCAATTTGTGGATCCCATATAGATGCAGGGCATGCAAATCTGATTATTACAACATATATTCTCTGCCACAAGATTACAGGAGCAGCTCTTCAAGATCTCCTTACTCTTCTAAATGAACTGATGCCTGGTGTAAGCACCGCATACTCTCTACCTGTTTGAGCAACCTCTAACAGGTGTGCATGGTGAAATGGAACTCCATTTCGATTGTACAACTTGTACTGAGTATATTGGAGAAACTGGGGAGGGTGTGTGTAGCAATACTGATTGCCAAACCAAATATGATTTGACTGCTTCCAAAAAAAATGGAAACTTCTTTATCTATTTACCACTGACATCACAACTACGAGACCTCTTGGAAAATTATGAAAATTTCTTAAAACTTGGAAGATCTCTGAGTTATAGTGATGATGCAGTCTCTGATATTTTTGATGGCAATGAAATGCGGAAAACAATGCTTGAAAATAACATAAGTGAGACAGATCTAATGCTGCTTTGGAACTTTGATGGTGTTCCAGTTTTTAAATCATCAGGATATTCTATCTGGCCTTTACAGTGTGTTGTTAATGAACTACCACCTGAAAGTCGAAAAAACATGTTCTTTGCATGGCATTATGGTTTGGAAGGACATCACCAAATATGACTACAGTGTTTACTCCTGCTTTTGAGGAAGCCAAAATGCTTTCCACACAGGGCTTTACCTGGCAAAATCCTGCCACAAATACACCTGTTACCTCCCGAGCATTTTTACTCACTAGTGCTTGTGATGCAGCTGCACGGCCTCGGCTGAAAAATTCTATTCAGTTTAATGGGAAATTTGGTTGTGATTGGTGTCTCCATCCTGGCGAAATGGTTGAGAAAGGAGCTGGGTTGGTGCGTGTCTATCCATTCAGTGTCCCTGAGCCTGAGCCGAGGACAAAGGAAAAGTGGGAAGATGATGCTATTGCTGCAAATAGTACTCCCATAAATGGTGTGCATGGCCCTTGCCAGATTTTGTTCTTGCCATTGTTCAACATAGTGAAAGGTTTTGTACCTGACTACATGCATTGTGTGCTGCTGGGTGTTGTGAGGCAATGGACTACCTTATGGTTAGATCCACAATACAATCAGTGCCCATGGTACCTTGGTAGACACACAGAGGTTCTTGACTCTAGACTAGTCAAGATGAAACCTCCAAGGGAAATAAGCCGGGCGCCACGTTCTTTCAGAGAAAGAAAGTTCTGGAAAGCTACAGAGTGGAAGTCTTTTCTCTTGTATTATTCCCTTTTTGTTATTATGGGTGTACTACACTCTAAATACTATCAACACTGGTGTCTTCTTGTATTTTCTCTCCACATTCTATTGCAACCAAGAGTACCAAAACATTTGATTGAAAAAGTTGACTTGATGCTGAAAAAGTTTGTGATATATGCTGAAATGCTTTATGGTAAACAGCACATCTCATTTAATGTACACCAGCTGACACACTTAGCCAGTAGTGTTCATAGCTGTGGACCTCTTTGGGCTGCATCTGCCTTTTCTTTTGAGTCGAACAACGGGAAATTGCTGAGATTTTTTCATGGAACTCAGCATGTACTCATGCAAATAGAAAATCCTTTTTGCTATGGAGAAGGATCCCCAAAATGGTAAAAGCAGCAAAGGACATTCATCCATCTGTAGTCAGCTACATTGACAAACTTTGGAACAGCAGCAGTGTTCTCCCACAGAAGTCTTTTAAAAGAGATATCTTCACCTTTATCTCTCAGGGTGTAGCAAAACAGTTGCCAGCACAACATATATTGGCTTTAAAGGGACCTCTGAGGAGAAATTTACAATTTGACCATGGCATTTATCACAGTAAAGTACTGATTGGTCAGAACATATATGCAGTGGAGTATAGTTCTACATCAGACCGTAGGTGTAATTGTGTCGCTGAATTTTGTGACGGCACATTTGGTATTTTAAAACACATTCTTGCACCAAAGTGTCTGTTGCCTGTTTTCTATACTACAGTCAATTATTATACACAATATGATTATATTACACACACCATACATGACATATACACCATATATATAATACGTGTTGAGATTGTGTTATCATTCGTTTTTATGTATTGCTTTTACTGTTATATCAAAAACATTTTCATGTTTAAATTTTCATTTTCATTAGTACTGTTACTGATGTATCAAAAACATTTTCATGTTTAAATTTTCATTTTCATTAGTACTGTTACTGTTATATCAAAAACATTTTCATGTTAACATTTTCATTTTCATTAGTAAATTCATAAAACTTTGGAGAGAATGTACTGTATCTGTGTTTTAATAAATAAAATTTTAATAATAAAATTTACAAAATGATAAAACGATCTAAGACAAATAGCTTGTTTATTTTTTAAAATATTTCAACTGTTGATTACAGCTTGATATTCTTATCATACTGTATATTTATTCAGATCTATTATAGTAGCCTCGTACAGATCAATCACATTACTGTAATTGATAAACTATCCTGAATGCACAGGCAGAATATACAGTATTTCTGCCAGTTTATTGTTTTGGAAATACCACAAAAAACAATACCATATGTTCAAATGCTTTGGTAATTCCACAGAAAAACAAAAGCAAAAATTTGGTATCTAATAATAAATTATTGTGATACTGTACAATAGAGAGTGGCATGATAATACTGTTGTATTTAGGTCTGTTTAAATGCTTACGTATTACAACACAAAAACAATAAAAAAAAAAAAAACACATATGGCATCTAATGGTAAATTCTTGTGATACCGTACAACAGAAAGGGCTATGGTAATCCTGTCGTATTTAGGTATGTTCATTTGTTGTGTGGTAAATTTATGTTGTACTGCTGCAGTACCACATGAATAACACAGGACATTTTTGTAAGGGCAGATAAACATAAGAACTGGTATTCCAACTCGTGTATGAAAGATCTATGGGTTAAAACTTACTATTATGATGTTCTCATGTCATGCTCCATGATGTTACTACTCAGAACTACAATAGAAGAACTGGATGTTGCTGCGACTCTTTAGGGTCGCAATGCAGTATGCACGCCTCAGAGCATGTCATTGGAATTTAACGTTATGACTTTGTGGTCTGAAACTCTGGACTTCTGCCAGTCTGTTGAGCTGTCTGAAACTGAGCATGGTGCCTGCTTGATGCCTGTTGAGGGATCTAAAACACCATCACAATGTATAAATGTTATGTCATTACATCATCAGCTTCATATCTTGATGTCGCCGGCATTTCCTTTCCATTGCAACAATGCAACATTGTCATGTGGCTTTTCCATTTAAATAACATTTAACCCTTTTGGATGCACAGAACGTATTTCACCCTAGATCATGGGTGCCAACTGTATAATGCCTTTCTAAAATCATTTCAGTCATGTGGTTTCATTGGCATTATGGCAAGTGAAGGTGTTCTATGTCATGGTGCAGCATTAGTGATGTCATAACGTCGTGTCAGACCCCTCAGCAGGCGGTGCATGGGCACTAAACTCGGTTTCAGACCACTCAACAGGTAGCAAGCAAACACTGTAATTTCTGACTGCAACATCATAACATAATATTGAAAACCAATGACATCACACTCTCAGATACACATGCTGCATTGTGGCCTGGTCATTTTTTGTCACTTCTGAATAAGAAGGAATATAATTCATATTCATACCATACAGCTATGATAATGAATGCATTCCACACACTTTGTTCACAGTGTGCCTAGCTTAGAGCACAATCACAGCAGAGTCTGTGGAGTTGATACATTTAACCAAGATTTTCTCTGCTGATAAAATTATATTATATTATTATATTATCTTGAGTCATTATTTATTTCTGCTAATATATAAATTCTACTTACTGGTTATGTGTGGTAAATCAGAATTTGACTTGTACACAAACATGGAGGGAAAACAACAACTCATCTTGCAAATTGGAGTTTCCCTTTGTTTTTGCATGGGAAATTAAATTAATAAAGTGCTGCCATCTCTGAACCAATTACTGACTTAAAATCATATTCAATATATTATGCAAATTGGATTTAAGTGTCATAAATATTACATTTTTTGTTTTTCAATTAAAGTCATGGATGGTATTGTGTCTCATTGCTCTTTGGATCACTGAAATCAATCTCAGACACCTGTGATAATCACTTTGCCAGGTGTGCCCAATTAAAGGAAAATTACTTAAGAAGTATATTATATATATCCTACAAATTAGTTGTCTAATGTTTGAGTGAAATTCTTTGTCTTTTTTTCCTGTTTCGGATAAATACTGTCAGTGACATCCCTACTAATAATTATAGTAAACTGATGTTCAATGTATACTTGTCAAATGTTAGCCTAGTTGATAACTGGTAGACTTTATTTTTTTTATTGTTCTTGCGCTTCAACTTTGTATCCACTTGCAGCTAATTGCTGCAATGTTTTTAATCTGCTTGCAGATTAGGTCCCAGATACAACATATCACATTTCAGCTTTATTAAACATATTGTACCTGGGAAAGTTATCTGAATGAAGTTAATTTGCATCAGATTCACAGTCCCAAATAGCAGACACTTCAGATTTTTGTACTGGGTATTGGTTAGGCAAAAATAACAACAAAGCTAAAATTTCTGTAAATTCTTAAGCAAAGAATTCGAATCAAGGGCTACAACAACTAACGATAAAATTGATAACAAAATTTGTTGTTCAGTGAATTCCATCATCGATTATTTGATCTGCTCATATTACGGGGCTCTTGATGTCAAGATAACACAGCCGCTTGCAATATGTTGGAGTACAGATAAACTGTCATTTTGTCAGGGAAGTCATTTTATGTTGAACATGACAAAGATGACTGTAACCTATGCAAACCTGAGCTTGTGTGGAATAGAAGTACCCCAGTGATGCACAAGCACATGAAAAGAAAACATACTAGATGAAGGTGAAACTTCAGCACGGTAATCAAAAACTGTGGGGGTGAACGTTTTGTAACCCATCGTTTAAGAGGAATTTGAGAATAGAAATATAGAGGCCATGATTCAAAGTGCTAATCAGCAGTAATAATTGGCCAAAAAAAAGAAAAAAATACAGAGATGAGCCACGAATGGAATCATCATTAATCTCTCCAAAATGAATGAAAATTTTTAACACAACTAGATGTAAATAACAGGAAATTAAAAAATTCTGAAATTCTGATTCAAATGTGTTATTCATTTTTAAGGAATATCAAAAGGTTTTACAGGTCAGTAATGTGACTCACACTCTCTGGACATCATTAAACTTTGTTTGTATTGCTTAAATTGCATAAATTTCTCTTTTTTTGTTTGCATCTTCTCTATTAGTATTTCAAATATAAAATAAATGACAGTTTTGTTTTCATTTCTCTATGCAGGTACCATGAGCAAAATGGTAATATGGTATTTGGGGAGTTCAGGTTTGGACCCTTGTTTGTGAGGCTGTGTTATGAGCTGGGCCTAGCAGATTTAGCATTCACTGCACTAACTGATAAGGTACCAATATTCAAAATTAAGCATTTCTGCCTAGAATTTTGATCATAAAATGTTATCTTCATTTGTTAATAAGCAATTTATTAGAGTTCTTTCCCTGTCATTTTTTGTTATTCTTTATTTCTTTAAGAGGCTAAAAGGGTTCTTTCCAGACTGTACCTCCTTTAACCTGGCCATAGACCTGCTATTCAGTAAAGGGCAATTTGAAGGTAAGATTTACAGTATGTACAGGTGTTAATATATATCAAATCACATGCAAAATGAATTTGTAATATCCAGTTGATTGAGCCAATTATCCTTGTCCAATTGAATTAGGAGGGTGAAATCTGTATCGCAGAAATGTCACTGATTTGCGTTGGTTGCGAAACAAAGCTTACATATAATTGGTGTTAAGTGATATTTATACTAATAAGTATACACATTTATTGTGTTATGAATGGAGAAGCTGGCTGGCAGAGTATACCTTTCTCCAGACACCAGATTTGTTCGGTTCTTTGTTTATGGAAGTATAATAGTGCCAAAATTGGAACATGGCGCTTATAGCTAATTGGCAGCAGAAGAAAGGGTGTTCCAGAGAATTTAGTTCTCCTGTTTCCCCTAGTGCGTGCTTTGTAATTTTCACCAGAATAAGGTATATTGCGTGTTCAATATGCTATTTAGCTTTGAGGAATTTTGGCACTATTATACTTTTATGGGAATACATGAAAGTGGTTTCCTTTATCTGTTCACATTTTTTTTTCTTCTTACTTAATCATAACTTTTCAGTTTCTATTGGGTATATCCTTTTTTTAGCTAGTGCAATTGAAAAAATCCTAAATTTATATATGAAGTTTATTCTTTATTAGAGTGGAATTTCGAAAATGTAGATATACAAAATTAGTAACAGTAGCATATGTAGCAGATAACCCATTATTGATTACCATGGAAATTATAACATCTCAAAACATACATAAATTATAAGGCACAAAACACACACGCCCAGCACTGCACACTGCCTTCACCAGCTTACCTAATCATGTTGTGTTTACATGTTGTGCCATATACAGGAGGATTGCAGTGCAAATTATCAGCATTTTAGGAGCATGGTGGTGCTACGTCAGTGCATGTATCAATATTACATGGAGATAAATGTCATACATGATGATGCCATGTAAACAACAAGAATGATACCAGAGTAAATGTCACCTGATTCCGATTGCATTGACTTTATAAATGGTACTACAAATAATAAATAAATAATTATTAGTCATATTTGTCACAGTATTTGTCACAGTTATTGAGTGTATTTATGGCTAAGTGCATACATTTCAGCCTGACACATATACTGTGTTTAATCTTGGACAGTAGTGCTGAACTTAATACAGCACCTTTTTACAAGCCAGTATAGCACAGGGGAAATATCCACAAATATCTAGCCCTAGAAATGCTTTTGTTATAGGCTCCATTCCATACAACTCAATCTAATGTAAATATTTTAATACCACTTAAGGGTATATTCTGATGCCCTCAATAGTGTTATTAAATGCTCATTGTGTGTGCGTTTGTTAGTCACCTCTGAATATGGCCCATATATGCATTTACATTTGCATTTAACCCATTCAACTGTCAATTAGAATTGCCACCTGTTACATGTCCACAAGAATGGTAAATTGTGGCACAAACATATTTTTTATGTTTATTATTCTACCTATGACATATAAATTTAATATATTAACTAACCTAATCTAACCTAACCATTATCAGACCACAATCACATGTACTTTTATTTTCTATCTAAAATTTGTGGCACAATTATTAGCTTGATAGTACTACTATAGAATCAGTCACACCCCTAACATAGTCCTAGTCCTTGTGTACTAAAGGAGTTGTGGGTTTGTGCCTTTTTTGCCAAACCATGCTATAGCCATGCTCGCCAAATTATATCCAAATACAAAGTAATAATATTGATGTGTCTATGCAGGTGCCTTGGAGCTTATAAGGGAAATGAAAGCCCAAGGTGTTGCTTTCAACAAGGACACCTTTACGCTGGCATTTGCCACCTGCTACAAGCTAGTATGAAAACTGTTTGTTCTTGTATTTAGACTTTTGCAGATTTTGGTCACTAAAATTGTGCATGTGGTGTTGGATGAATGTTTTATATTTAATATATTTTGACAATATACATGTATAATAGTTTTTAATAGAAGTGTTGGTTACATTTTAACATGTTGATTAAGATCTGATTTCTTGTATGATATCATTTCTAGAACACGCCTAAGTCATACCAGATCTGCTTAGCTTTGCTAGAGGAAGGTCAGACAAAAGTCATCTTCATTCCTAGACATGCTTATTGTATTGCTGTTGCCTTTGCACTCAAACAAGTAAGTCTGTTGCTGTGTAATCAGCTGTATTATCCTACTAAACATGCATCCTTTTTTGTACCTCTTATATTACTCAGAACATGGAAGCAAGAAAATATGAGTAACAGAGCATTTAGAGGACACCCCAGTTCAAAAGCTAGTTCTATATAGTGGCACAAATTCTTCAGACTCTTAAAGAACAACAGAAATTGCTAAATAAAGCATCCTCTGAATAACATATTAATAACAGATAATAACAGATTGATTTAAGACAAAATGAATTACCTTGACTGTATGAGAGTTTCACTGTTATGTTTCTACCTTTCCATGGAAGGTAAGACCTTATTGCTTATGCTTCTTTCAGGAGGATGTTGAGCAAGCACAGAGTATCTACTCTCAGATCATGAACACAGACAGCAGACTATGCCAAAACCTGAGAGTAAGTCTGTTTGTGTGTGCTGTGTATAAGGATTGAGAGAGACCAATGCAAACTCATACATTTTGTTTGTTTGACTGCTTCCAGGTTCTTCTGTTGGCCATGGCAGGATCAATAAAAGATGCAGTTTCTGTCCTCACAACAGCCCTGTTATCTGATAGTGTAGTGTTTATAAAGAAGCCAGACTTCTGCCAAGAAGTGGTGAGACTATTTAATTGTTGATACCACTTGTTTACAAAAGAGAATTAAACCAAGTAAATCCACCATGAATATTTGCAATTTGTCAGCAGAGTAATTTTCTAGTACAGCCATCACTTATGGCAGTTTACCTTTTGAAATTGAATGGTTTTTAAGCAATGTAGATCTACCAGTCTAATTATTGCTGCTGTAATTGTTATTCTTTGATGTTATCCATTATTCTTATAATTTTACCAAGATGGCTTATAACTAGTATAATGAACACATTTCTAGCTGTCATCATATTTCAGGTGGATGTGTTGAAAGAGAGAAGTGAAGATGGGCCATGGAAAATTCAAGTTGAGCATCTGGTTAATCAACTGCAGCAGGCAGGTCAGGTGAACCCAGAAAGGCTGGACCATTTGCTGTACCGCACTCCTACAGGAAAAAGGAAGCTTTTTTCTTTCCTGCACGAGGGGAACAGGAGGACCTGCAGCCGGAGGACTCTGAGACCACTGCTGTTAGAGTGAACACACATGATGGTTATGGCCACTGCTTAAGTTAATAAAATATGAGTAGTGCACAATACTGATGTATCTGTTCCTGGTATTTAAACAGAAACTACCCAAATGACCCTGGTCAAAAGTTTACATACCCCAGTTCTTAATACCGTGTATTGCCCCTTTAACATCAATGACAGCTTGAAGTCTTTTGTGGTAGTTGTGGATGAGGCTCTTTATCTTCTCAGATGGTAAAGCTTCCATTCTTGCATGAACTGCATGTTTGAGATCTCCCCAGAGTGGCTCAATGATATTGAGGTCAGGAGACTGAGATGGCCACTCGAGAACCTTCACTTTATTCTGCTGGTATACTTTGTGGCATTTGTGTAGTAATGGCTTTCTTCTGGCAACTCAACCATGCAGCCCATCTTTCTTCAAGTGTCTCCTTATTGTGCATCTTGAAACAGCCACACCACATGTTTTCAGAGAGTCCTGTATTTCACCTGAAGTTATTTGTGGGTTATTCTTTTTCTTCTGGAACAATTTTCCTGACAGTTGTGGCTGAAATTTTAGTTGGTCTACCTGACCGTGGTTTGGTTTCAACAGAACCCCTCATTTTCCACTTCTTTATTAGAGTTTGAACACTGCTGATTGGCATTCTCAATTTCTTGGATATCTTTTTATATCCCTTACTTGTTTTATACAGTTCCCTTTCGAGATGTGCTCTTGCATTGTGTTAGTCTCTGACACTATGGGAATCCCTTCCCTACTTCCTGAAATCGCTGAAGCCTTATTGGTAAAGTCCGCGGATGAAAGCGGACAAATGGCGTTTCAGCCCGCCATGTTGGGGCGGGGCTATCTGCCTATATATGCCCCGCTGAAACGCTGTACTTCACCATTCTTCTCTTCAGCGCGAATTACTCGCTGACCTGAATGCAAAGAAGCCAATACAGCGCCAACAGGCTAGGCTAAGCTAAGGCTATGCTATGCTAATGCCGTTTTCCCCTGCGGCTATCCGCCAAGGTTATATGCTAAGGAAGAGCAATTTTTACTAGAGCAATTTTCCACTCTAAAAGATCATTCTTTCCCGGCGACGTTGAGATAATGTCACAAAGATTGTGCTGCTCATGCAGCGCGCCGCTGCTGGCCGCCGACCCCCACAGTGAGTGCATCTCATGCCTGGGCCACACCCACTCCGAAGCCGCGCTCGCCGGTACTGATTGCGGGCACTGCGAGGCGCTCTCCCTTGGAACGCTACGATCGCGGATAGATTTCTTTGAAGGTGCTGAGCCGCTTGAACAAGCCACCGTGCACGCTCCCCCAGCGAGGAAGAAACGACTTTCTGTCTCTCTCTGCTTGCATTGATTGGGCAGATTCCGTCGAGGACGCTGATCTGCTTGAGGCTACGCCGCCGCCCCCTAGCGCAGACTCCAAGGTGAACATCCTCACGAGGGCCGTGGCTGAGCTTTGGCTCGAATGGACGGCCCCGGATGAGCCTTCCCCGAGCAGGCTGGACGAGTGGTTTCTTCAGCCGCAGTGGCGAGCCTTACGTGATGCCCCGTTCTTTCCGGAGGTTCATGAGGAGCTCACAAAAGCATGGGGCGCGCAGTATTCGGCTCGCATACACTCTGCTCAGACTGTGCTCTCTTCGGTGAGAAATGCTCACTGTGAAACAGATACTGTCCCATGTGCGTTCAGGGGACTGGGTCATATGATACTTTCATATCCCGATTGCTCCCCAGCACAGACCTTTCTTGAGGTTTGCATTCGGAGGCGTGGCTTACAAGTATAAGTTCCTGCCCTTCGGATTGTCCTTAGCTCCTCGTACATTCACGAAATGTGTCGATGGGACTCTTTCCCCACTGAGACGGATGGGAATTCGTATACTGAACTACCTGGATGACTGGTTGATTTTAGCCCAGTCAGCAGAGGAGCTATATGCCTACAGGGTGCCTGGGGTTTCAATCTTGAAAAAAGTATTTTGCTACCCAGCCAACAGATTTGATGCCTGGATATCACCGGAAC
>JAOTRN010000030.1:8271027-8286599 GCA_028566695.1 Bagroides melapterus
GACAGATTTAAAAGCACTTTTGTACGTCGCTCTGGATAAGGGCGTCTGCCAAATGACCTTAAATGTAAATGTAAATGGAATTACTGGTTTATGAAAATGCTGAATCAGGACTTTTACATCATGTCAGTTGGTCCTAGTCTGTACTGTAAGTCTATGTATGCAGTCATGCAGTATAAATTGAAATTAAGGTACATAAACTGTTTTCCCATTTTGACGCGGAGCAGAGAGACCACAATTGCTTGACTGAACTAGTCAACTGGGGTAATCTCATAACTTTATATTAGACTAAGGAGGAAGTGGCACCCACGCTGGAGGCTGTGCAAAACATCCAAAGTGTGTCCCAGGCATTACAAAAAAGTAAAGAAAACTACAACAGCAAGATTCTGGAGCAGGAGCGCATGCGCAAAGAGGGTTCCACTCAGAGAGACCTTGATAAGGTATACGCACATACACTAAAATGCCATACATAAGTATTTTAAATAATAACACATACTACCATACACACTTTTAACAGATAAAGGAAATACATATTTCCACATAGAGACCTTGAAAATAATAACGATTGAAACATTTCTTGTGTGTGTTCAGGCTGGGCTGAAGGCAAAGAAAGCCAGAGAAGCATACAAGTCCTATGTGGAGAAATACGCCAGCACAAAGACTGAATTTGAGCAGAAAATGGAAGATACAGCACAGGTATGTATATTTGTGCAATGGTTGTGTATTTGTTTTTTTTTTCTCACTAATGGGCTCTCTTCTCTTCTGACCTAACTGTGTGTGTGTTAAAACAGAAGTTTCAGGACATTGAAGAAAGCCATATTGTGCAAATGAAGGAGATTATACAGTCATATTCTCACTTGATTGAGGATACACACAAACAAATTGGTGAGGTGAGAACACACGGACTCAATCACAGTAGTGCTGTTTCTGCAAGAAACTGAAAGGCACATATTATACACCCGAGGTTTTTAAACCCTTTCCACAATAGCCCAATTCTGTTTTAATTATTTATTTTTTTTGGATAACGCACACATCAACGCTCAGTTATAATAATAATAATAATAATAATAATAATAATAATATGGAAATATAAAATTATACAAATATTTACATATTTTGGTTGAAGTAGGAATGGTGGAAAGGTTCACTTAGGTACTTTGATGTGAGACCATTTAGTGCTTCATAAGTCAGCAATTTGACTGTCTGCCAATTCAGTGTGGATATGTGTTCAAATATTCTGGTTCTACTTAGAACTTTAGATACTGGATTCATGACTACCTGGAGCTTGTTTCTGGCTGCATGTGATCCTAGTGCTTCTGTCTTCTAGATAGGCATCTACTGTGTAATGTCTTTTACGTATTCCTCACCTCCTCAAGTTGGTGTCTCTCAAAGCTGATGGCTTTTGATGGGAAGTTTACCTTCCATGTCCTGCACCCTGCCTCCCATTATACACCAGATCAGTGCTGCTGAAGACCCTAAAGCTACATAGTATATTATACATTCCTACAATATAAATGTACCTTGAAGATTGGTTGAGTATAGACAGAATATATTTTAAATTGATATGGCTGGCCTCTGCATGCTGTCTATAGAAAACAAAAGCATTATTTGAAAAAAGTTAATGCTGACAGAAAAACTGCAACATTAATGTGAAAAATACAACAAATGAAAATTGCAGGGCACAATTATTGATGAAAAATAAAAATTAAATGGTATAATTAAATGCAGGCATAGACAAGAAACCTGGAACTACATTTTCTGTTTGGCTTGTGCAACATGGCCAAAAGTATATGAACACCTGAGCACCACATCACACTTATTGGAGAGTCCATTCCAAAACCATGGACAAGAATATGGAGTTAAATTTGTCCTCCTTAGTTGGCAGTGGCATAGTCAGAATATCATTTGTACACTTAAGCTGATACATGTTACAGTAAGTGCATTTTTTGTTTGCTGAAAATAAGCAAACATGATATAAAATTAGATCTACCAGATTATAAAAAATTACCTTATGTTATGGTTCTTCAATAGCTGATTTGAAGAAATATGTCAAAGTCCTTCTGACAGAATTTGAAGTTGAGAGCCTTGGTTTATAGGTTGGTACGGTACCATTCTCATAGCTCCAGGATTCTCAATTTTCCTGAGCCTGTGTTTCAGTTTGTACTGAAATTTATATGTTTTTCCTGCCTACAGAATACAGTTTAATGTATAACTGAATGAGCATTTACTATGTACTAATTTATTGTCTAAATATAAGCTCCATTTGTTTCATTGTGAAGGTGCAGAAAGAGTTTGTGATTAACATGGAAAACACATCTGTGGAAAGTCTATTACAGAAACTCGCCGAGAACAAAGGGACCGGCAGAGAAAGGCCAGGTAATGTTACACACACACACACACACACACACTCACGCACGCACACAAACATATTCATACAGGCATAGGAGCAAAGAGCCAATAGCACAAGAAATTTATTTTGCTTTTTCCCAACATTGCCTTTATTTTGCTTCTCAGTATCCTCTGTAGTGTGTATGGGGGTAGTATGACACATCAAATGATAAATAATTCATCTTTATTTGCAAACCCTTAATATATATTAGTAAAAGGACAGGAATTATAATAACAAGTTATAATAACAACTGTATTAATGCAGTAACAGCCTATATTAGATTACTGCTATTAAACAAGTATACAAAAAAAGAAAATTGGGGATCATGCTGTTGATGATTGTTGAGCCAAGTGAATTTGTATTAAAGATATTAGCAATTCTCTGTTCAGTTTATGCTGTTTTGATCTCTCAGAAGACTAACAAACTATGTGGTCGGAGCTGCTACATTGCTTATGTAGTAGTAATTTACTTTAATCAGTATTGGGTTCATGGCTGCATGTTTTCTGCAGAATTACAGCATTGTCAGCAGAAACCCCTGTATCCAAAAAGATTGCAAGTGCGAGGGTAAATTGCACTTTACCTCTGCATCTGCAATCTTTTTGGGCATTAAACAGGGTATTATGTTTTATGTATTGAATATAGACAGCGGGTTGATATTTCTTTTGGAATGTCACAGGTTGAAAATTTTTAGCAAGGAAATTCTCAAATGTGTCCTAGTGTTCAACTGAGTATCATTTTTCCACTCCCTTGGTGAGCTTGAAACTGGCACTGTGCCAGATACACACACATTTTGGACACAGTATTTTTGCAAGATCATGTACCTTTTTCTATAAACACATGTGGCCAATTGTCTATGTAAACAGATAATGAGTTTTTAACCATGCTGCAATTAATGCTTTTGACTTTAGGCAAGATCACCAACTACCTCCTTGTAGCAGATCACTGTTTGGCTCCTTATTTACTTCACATATCTGGTTAATCTGAATGAACTTACATACTGGAATAGACTGTATTCTTAAATGTAATTTAAAGCTGGAGACATTTTCAGATCATAAGATGGCTTGATCTATATGCTACATTCTGTTGGAGATATTTTCTATTTTACACAGGTTGTAAATTTTTTTTTATAGTGATTTTGTTAGTTTAGCTGCTGATAGCTTAGACTATAGTGAGTGAGAACATACAGAGAAACGTAACGGTTACTCACGTAACCCTGGTTCCCTGAGATGATGGGAACGAGCATTGCGTCAGTCTCTGACGCTATGGGAATCCCTTCCCTACTTCCCCGAAGCCTTATTGGTAACGTCCGCGGTAGTAAGCGGACAAATGGCGTTTCAGCCTGCCATGTTAGGCGCGGCTCTCTGCCTATATACCACGCCCATGAGGAAGCTATGCTCCGCGTAGAGTGGGCCCTCACCCCCAAGGGCACGGAGTGTTCATTGACCTATAGGCCAGAACAACCGCATGAACTATCCACTTAAAGATTTGTTGTTTTGTGATCGGGAGACCTTTGGCCTGGCCACCAAAACCAACGAGAAGCTGCGTAGAGCGTTGGAATGGTTCAGAACGCTCCAAATACACTCTCAAAGCCCGAATGGGACAGAGTGGGTTCGGGGGTTGCTGCCCTTCCTCCGGAGGCAGAGCCGAGAACGATACCACCTGAAGCCTAAAAGGTGTGGACAGCACCTTGGGCACATAGCCCTTCCTTGACCTAAGGACTACTTTGCTGTCGTTAGGTCCAAACTCTAAGCACGCCGAGTCCACAAAAAAGGCTTGTAAATCGCCAACTCTCTTTACTGAGGCCAAGGACAACAGTAAGGTGACCTTAAGTGAAAGAGCTCTGAGACTAACTGACTCCAAAGGCTCAAATGGAGGCCTTTTAAGTCCCTGCAGGACCAAAGCTAGGTCCCAAGGGGGAACCGACCGAGGCCTCAAGGGGTTTAGCCTTCTGGTACCCCTCAGAAATCGAACTATTAGGGCATGCTTCCCCAGAGATTGGCCCGCAGTCGGTGCATGGTTCGCTGCGATTGCCGCCATGTAAACTTTAAGAGTAGAAGGAGTTCTTCCCTTCTGTAACAACTCCTGAAGGAAAACAAGCACAGGAGCTATATCACAGCCATGAGGGACTATACCCTTGGCCCTACACCAGCTCTGAAAAACCATTTCCGAGCATAGAGCCGCCTGGTAGCAGGTGCTCTTGCCTCTGAAATAGTGTTTAAGACCTCTAGAAGGAGATCCATATGGTCCCGTTCAGGGGCCAGAAATGAAGCCTCTATAGTACTGGCCGCGGGTGGTAAATCAGGGGCATGAACAGCACCTGAACCAGCCCGGGGAACCAGGGCTAGGTCAGCCATACAGGAGCGACCAGCAACACCCTGAAAACTCTGACCTGGCACTGCAGGTGACCCATTAATAGCTCCATGTGAGTGCACAACTATACTTTGACTGGGCTAGCAGCGACCAGTTGTCTAGGTAGCTCAGTATGTGGATCTCCTTCTGTCCCAAGAAAGAGAGAGTCGCATCGACACATTCCGTGAATGTGAATGCTACACCTTCGAATGCTAACCTCAAAAAAGGTTTGCGCATGGGAGCCATCGGGATCTGAGAGTATGCGTCTTTCAGATCCACAGATATGAACCAGTCCCCTGGACGGATCTGAGACCGGACGTGTCTCAACGTGGGCATTCTGAACGGTCTGCCCACGAGCGAGCGGTTCGACAATCCCAGACCTAGAACAGGGTAGAAGCCTCCATCCATCTTTGTCATCAGAAAGTAATGGCTGTACCAGCCCACTTCGCTGAGGCTGGGAGGCACCACCTCTGCTGTAACTCCCTCTGACAGCAACCGGACTTCGGATTCGAGGGCTCCTCGGCCGTCGGCACCTACCAAAGCCTCTGATATGCTGCTGAAAGCACACAGCTTTTGCCTGAGCTGAAGCGCATGGCTTGTCTTTACTGCGCACGGATTTGGACGCCAGTTTTTGCTGTTGAGGCACTGGCTAGGACGCGTTCCCGATGTTGACCTCCTAAGCAAACAGTGGTGCGTAGCTCGCGAAGACTTCTGAGCGGCCAGGAGACATTTGGCAAACCCATCCACCGCAGGTTCGAACAGACCGGGCGGAGAAATGGGCGAGTCAAGGAGGATGACACGGTCTGTGTCATTTACCTTCGTGAGGCTCAGCCATAAATGCCTCTCTAGGACAACTAGGCTGGCCATAGCATGTCCTATGGCTTGGGCAGCTGCCTTCTTTGCTCCGAGGGCCAAATGAGTGGCACTGCGGAGCTCTTTGAAGGGCACTGACTCAGAGCCAGACTTACCCCTATTTTGCAGCAGTTTAGCTTGATACACCTGCAGCACCACCATCGTGTGAAGAGCAGACGCTGCCTGGCCGTTGGCTGCATATGAGCGTACCGTGAGCCTTGAGGCGGTTCTACACTTCCTCAACAGATGAGATATTTTAGCCTTAAAGGCTACAGCCAAGGGCGTACATAAGTGCGCCGCGACAGCTACGTCCAGTGGTGGAATTTTTATGTATCCCTTCTCCTCTGCTCTATTCACAGAATAGAGTGCTATGGGAGAATAAATGCGTGCTGAATATGGCGCGTGCCACGCCTTAGTCAACTCATTATGGACCTCTGGGAACCACGGGGCTTCACACAAGTACTGTGACAGCCATTCATTGAGTCCGCTCGGAGGTGGCTCGTCCAGAATCGACCACCTGAGCCCAAGCTTCTCTACTGCTCTAGTGATCACACATACCATGTCCGTGTCCATGGGTTGTGACGGCGTAGATGCTGTGCCCACTATCCCAATCACCGCCGCCAAATGGCATTAAGCCACTTGCTGCCATCGAGGGGAGTAGGCCGTCGTAATTTCTGTAATCCGACTACGCGCTGGATAACCGCAGGGAAGCCGGTGTGTAGCGTGGCTTAGCCTAGCTGCTACAGTCCAACCATGTCCAACCATGGAGACGGGAATGGTGTCATGCTGCGAGCCACACGATCTCAGCGACGTTTTCTCAACGCCGCTAATTTGCTTTTTTTTTTTTTTTTTTTTTTTGAGGCGAAATGTCACAGAAAATATTTTAATCAAATCACGCGCTGGATAGCTGCAGGGAAGACGGCACATAGCGAAGCTTATCCGCTGCAGTCCAATCACAGTATTCAGATCAGCGGCTGGGTAACATTGCAAGATCTCATCGACGTTATGTCAACGTCGCTAATTTGTTCTTTCTGTGAGGCGAAATATCGCAGAAAAATTGCAATTACAACACACGCTGGCTAGCCGCAGGAAAGACGGCACGTAGCTTAGCCTAGCTTAGCCGCTACTGCTGCAGTTCACTCACTGGGCGTATTCACTGTTGAGATCAGCGGCCGGCAATGGTGCCGTGCGCAAGCCGCTGGATCTTAGCAACGTTATCTCAACGCCGCTAATTCTGCTCTTTTTGTGAAGCAAATATCGCAGTAAATTTGCAATCAGAACACGTGCCCAAGAGAAGAATGGTGAAGTACAGCGTTTCAGCGGGGCTTATATAGGCAGAGAGCCCTGCCTAACATGGCAGGCTGAAGCGCCATTTGTCTGCTTACTACCGTGGACATTACCAATAAGGCTTCAGTGATTCAGGGATGTAGGGAAGGGATTCCCATAGTGTCAGAGACTGACACAATGCGAGAGCACATCTCAAAAGGGAACTAATAGTGCCTCAGTTGTGACTTGCTTGTTCTCAGGGTTTACTGAGCTTTTATATTAGCTGAAATATATTCTTTGGGTTTTTTTTGTGAATGTTAATAAAACAAGAAAAAAAAATGTGCCCAATGTACTCTTTCTCAACTCCAGTAGCAAAAAAGCATGAGATTTGTTGCTTGTAAAAACTAAAATATTTGTTAGAGCCATCAGCCTCATCTTTACTCTTAGTCAGAGAACTATTTTATTTTTAACATTCTTTTATTTCTGACATTTAAAAAAAAAAGTAATGTTTTTCTTTTATAGTTTATTGAACTCTTATTCACAAAAACATTTTGTAAAGAAAATATCTTGTGCTTTAGGCTACTGATAATACATAATACATTTATGGAAAATAAGTTTTATTTTCATTAAATGAAACTGCAGTTTAATAAATGTGTAGCTTGTTTATTTTTAAACAAAGGATGGATTTTAAATTTCTTTCTTTACAATTAATCCACAAGATAATTTGTAAATTAAAAGTTGCAAAATTGTAATTTTTCAGCAGTTCCCCCAAGATAGTTGTACAGTTTATATTAGTCAGTCATTATGTGTATATCTGAATTGCATGGAACTGCATGACCACAATCAAATACATTCCTAAAATGCACCACCTCCTAATTTTTTTTCTTTGTTGCTGTGTATGCTCACAGGACCCATTGACTTTGAAGAATGCACTGTTTCTCATACCACAGAAGGTATGTCAGTTTGTTGTTGATTAGCTTAAAGCACTACAGGAGACACCTGAAAACTAATATTTTTTCATTGACAAAAGCAACACACATGGCAAACACAAATACAGTTTGCCATTTACTCAATGCAGTTCATTAGATTCAAGATTTTATTTGTCATGTACATTATATATACATTATACAATCTGAAGAGAAATGACAACTTTGCTACTCCTCTTCTGTGTGTATAGATAATATGAATTTAAGAACTAAAAAGCAGTAATAGAATGTGATGTTACATGAAGTAGTGAGATGTGCAGTTATGTTATGGTTAAGAATGTACAAACATTGCAGAATAGAAACTGATGTATTTAACATGCAGGTGAGTTACAGTAAAGTAATTAGTAGTAAGTAGAGTAGTAACAGTACATCACAGTGTGCAACATTTCAATGAGTCTTTGTGGAAATGTGTCTTTTGGTATCCTAAGTTATTTGTAAATTGGACGTCCATTTTGAGGAGTCTGATGGCCTAAGATAAAAGCCCCTCCTAACACATATTTCCGGGTCAGGTCCTCAGAGATGAAGTCACTCTCTCCACCGGGATTGTTACCATTCATGAGTGTGATTCCGCTGCTGCCTCTTCCTGAAGTCCACAGTCAGTTCTTTAATTTTGTTGACATTCAGGGTGAGACTGTTGGCTAAGAACACCACCTTGTGGTCTTCCACTGTTCATCTTGGTGCTGTAGAATGTGAACCGGCCCACTCTCACTATCAAGGGCCTGCATGTGATGAGGTCCAGGACCCAGTTACAGACTGCGGTTTTAAGCTTTAGGGCCCTGAGTTTGGAGACCAGCCAGTGTGGGACTCTAGTATTGAAGGCTGAGATAGTCTGTAAACAGCAGTCTGAAGTGGGTTAATGGTGTCATTGATGGAGGAGCAATTAAAATTCTAAATGAATCTCTCAAAGACCTTCATGACTAACAAAGTTAGGGCAACATTAGTTATTTAGGCAAGAGAGCTTATTATAATTAGGCACCGGCAACTTATGCTAGGTTTATATAAAGCCAGTTGGCTTTACCTCAGAGGACCAGATGTGGTCCACTGACATAGCTAGTGACTTGTTAAAGATGGAGGTGAACAAGCCAGTGAGGTGGTCAGTACAGTGTGTTCTGAGACTATGATTCTGCACTCATCATCAGCAGAGCTGGATCTAGTTGATGCCAGCAAGTTAACGCCATCGATGGTTGCAAAGAATATATTCAGCTTGTCTGCAAAAGAAGGGGCAGCTTTGACCACAGCAGTAGATTTGCCTCTTAAGGCACTGATTGTTCTCAGTCCCTGTTACATGCAGGAGTCGGGAGACATTGAGCTCGAAATGAGACTCCACCAGCCCCATGAACTGGAGTGTGTAGCCTTTCTCTGAAAGAGAGCTTTGCATGCTGATTTATACTCAACCATGTTCCTTGACATAAGCCCTGCTGCATATGTAGATGTGGGCATGTTGACTGCAGCTCAGATGGTTTTATTCCCCAATTGTTTCTGGTTTGAAAGTCTTTATAGTGACAGTGTGTGTTATATCCTCAGATATCATGCAGTTACTTCTGTTGCATTCTGAGTTATCTAGAAGATATTTGACATCAAAAACCTAGCTTGTGTGAGCTAATAGAAAACAAAGATTTCTATTTATATTGTATTATGTGTTTTGTATTTTCTCTTTGGGAAGTAACATATATCTGCCTTCAGTGATCTTTATTTCATTGTCTATCAAAGTGGTGCACATTTGGTTATCTTTTTAAATTTACTGTATGGAGTTTATTGCATGTGTGTCAGTTTGGGGAAACCTGTCACTTGCTTTGGTTGAAAACTGATACCAGCTATCAGTATGTCTGTTTCTGCACTGTCCTCTTTCCATATTGCATTCTGGTGCCATCTCATGGAAGTTATGAGCAATTATTTCAGCATTAATATAGGAGTCAAGAGCAACAGGGAGGACTCTATTTAAATGCTGTGTGCTGTTTTTAGGTGTGCCTTTAAACTGCCCAGACATTTACATACTTTTTTCATTATTGAAAATTAATTTAGAATTATTTTTATGAATTATTTTTTTATGAATGAATTATTAATTCATTATTTTATTTTTGCCAATTTTTTAATTTATCTACCTAGGCCATATCAACATTTTTTGTGAGTTTTTAAATGGCCATAGTAGGCCTTAATCTGCATGTATTAATTTTTTTTAACTTGCATAGCTTCTTATTTAACAACTTATTCAACTTGATTAGCAGAAATTACCAAGGCTTTCAAAATGTAACATTTGTAATAGAGACTTTTTTTTAAATATATGCACTATTAGATGATAACATTGTACTGACTGCAATTTTTAATGAGTGCATTGCTTTGTTTTTTTTTTTTGGCTACCAACTGCTATAGTGCAAAACAGGACTGCCCTTATTGGGATCATGCATTTTGTCATTTCTGTTTGAAAGCTGCTAGTGCTTAGAAAGAGAGCTGCTGCTGAAGTAGAATGCTGGAGGTTTACTGCAGAGGAAAAGTAAGATAGCAGTATTTAAAAGATATAGTTTACTTTTCTCCTATTATGAAGATTCATTTAATCATTTTTGGAACTGTAAGGTACTTTAAAGGTATTTTATGGTATTTTATTTATATTTTAAGGTATATGTTGTTAATATTGTAAGATTGGTTGATGGTAGGTTGCACCTAAAAATGACTTCATGCAGCATTTCAGCACTGAGATGTTAGTGTGGTACTATACTGTAGTAATGTTAGTGGCTGATGTCTAATTACATCTCATTCTAGATTATTCTAGATAATGTAAAAAAAATTATAAATTGAGGTTTTGCCATCTGTTCAAAAAATGTTTTGGTTCACATGGACCAAATGAAATATGAGCAGTGTACACAACTGACAGTACAGTGCAAAAAATTTGAGGGGGAGAAATTGCCATTGACGTTAGAATGATGAGGAAAAGTTCATTTATTTCAGTAATTCAACTCAAATTGTGAAACTCGTGTATTATATAAATTGAATGCACACAGACTGAAATAGTTTGTCTTTGGAATGTCAGCATATTCTAATTTGTTGAGATTGGTGAATTGGTGGGTTTTTGTTAAATGTGAGCCAAAATCATCACAATTAAAAGAACCAATCAGCTAAACAACTCAAAACACCTGCAAAGGTTTCCTGATTCTTCAAAATGGTCTCTGAGTTTGGTTCAATAGGCTACACAATTATGGGGAAGACTGCTGATCTGACAGTTGTCCAGAAGTCAATCACTGACACCATTCACAAGGAGGGTAACCACAAACATTCATTGCCAAAGAAGCTGGCTGTTTACAGAGTGCTGTATCAAAGCATGTTAACAGAAAGTTGAGTGGAAGGAAAAAGTGTGGTAGAAAAAGATGCACAACCAACCGAGAGAACCACAGCAATGAGAGGCTTGTCAAGCAAAATTGATTCAAGAATTTGGTGAACTTCACAAGGAATGGACTAAGGCTAGGGTTAAGGCATCAAGAGCCACCACACACAGACGTGTCAAGGAATTTGGCTACAGTTGTCGTATTGCTCTTGTTAAGCCACTCCTGAACCACAGACAACGTCAGAGGCATCTTACCTGGGCTACAGAGAAGAAGAATTGGACTGTTGCCCAGTGGTCCAAACTCCTTTTTTCAGATGAGAGCAAGTTTTGTATTTCTTTTGGAAACCAAGGTCCTAGAGTCTGGAGGAAGGATGGAGAAGCTCATAGCCCAAGTTGTTTGCAACTTGGTTCCCTTAATATCTAAATGTATGATGCCCTGCCCAATACAAAATTATTTTGCTAAAGATTGAAGGCATGTGGATTTGGGATCAAAAGATGAATTTGAGATGATGGACAATAATTTCACATTTTTGGCAGATAACCACAATTTTTGGTGAGCAAAAATATAGGAACTGGTAGTCTTAAAGTAAATAGCCCTTGTGTCCTGTGGATTGGCACATTGGATTGGATAGTTGATTGGCGTTTTCATTTCATTTGTCACCAATCAGTTTGTGCATATTGCTGCTTGTCAGAAAGTTTCTTGTAATTACACTGTATGATTTGTGTGTCTAGGTTCTAAACCTAGAAAGAGGAAGGCCTTTGCAATTCCAGGACGAAGAAAAGACAAGGATACAGATTCCACGTAATGAGAAAAATTTTTTGTTCTGTATATTATAGTCAATTACCTATCTAAATCATTTAATGCATTAATACTTTGGCTTTATGAAGTAAATGCACATGTTTTCTTTATTAATACTAGCATTCATTTCTTCTTAAATTAACTAGTAATTATGATTTCTTTTTCCTTCAACTCAGTGAATCTACAGAAGTTGAAACTACTGTGAGTATTCTTTGTTTTTTTCTTTTTCAGATATATGTGAATGCCTAAATTACTATATACTGATTGTGCTTCATTTATCATTTTGGATTAATAGAACTTAATTAATAGATACTCTTTTATTTGCACTTAAGACTAAAAAGTAAAATGTGTTAATGTGGGACTATGAGTAATATAAAATGAATAAATACAGAGAAAAGAAAAAGGAAACATGATATTACAACAAATCTACTGGAATGTTGCATGCAGTGGACTTTTGCTTAGAAAATTCAGTTTTTTCATATATTAATCTGTATCACTGCACATATTTAACCAGAATTTTTACATTTAAACAGAACACTGCCAATGGAGCTCCCTCCAATAACTACGGACCTATAGATTTTCAAAATGCTGTGAGTTGTGGCCAAATGTTGCAAAATTGTCTGTATAATAATCAGCAAAATGCATTATTTGTGTTAATTGCATAATTGTTTGAGGAATTAATTAATATAATGTTTAATCTTTATTGTTTTTCCTAGAATGTGCCTCAGGTGGATGAAGAGGGCTTTTGTATCAGACCAGAATTCAATGAAAATGATATCCTTTATCCATGCTACATAAGCTTGTCTACTTGCTGCTTTGGCCATATTGATTACTTCTAGTTATATGTATGTATTTTTATGTTGGTGTGAAATTGTCATTAGCGGATATAAAGAACTATATATGTTATGCCCTCAAAAACATTCATTTCTGTGGAATCTGCCTGAAACTTTTTCTTGGAAATGTTTGAGATTCCTTGTTTTTAGCAAAATACATGAGCTACAGCACCAAGGTTCTAAGAAGTGTATTGTATTTGACACTTTAATATATAATAATTTATTAGGAACTATAATAATACTAAGTGCCCTCAGTTCTTCATGACATGGGTTACACAAGATTTGTTGAGATTCTGGTCCATGTTTTCATGTGTTTTTAATGCTATGAATCTCTGGTTCTATTGAATTCAGATCCAGTGACTGGCCTCTGAAGAACAGTGAATTCATTGTCATATTTATAAAACCGGTTTAAGATTTTTACTATCTAAGATGGTTCATGCTGGAAGTCTCTCTCTCTCTGTAAATTGTGACCATGCATGATTCCTTAATGAGTCCATCCACATACCAAAGACAACTCATCATCCAGTGATTCAGATGAAGAAGATGAGCGCAGGAAATTTCATGTGGAAATCAAACCTGTGCAGCCCAACAGTGGCACACAGCAGCACAAAGCCACCATTGATGAGCTGAAGGCTTCTATTGGAAACATAACCCTTTCCCCCTCTGCTACGGTAATATATGTATACAGGGACACATACAGCATACACAGAAATACTGAAGCAATAAACAGACATTTAGGGTATTAACCACATGTTTCTGTCAAATGCAAAGAATGGAAGGTAAATCTAGAGACAGGATCTTCCAGTAGATTAATAATTTTCAGGAGAAGTACAGAAATCCTTAGTCCTTGTCACACAATTTTTCTACATTTCTATGTAAATATGTGAAAGCCTACCCAATTCACAGTCCCCTCTAAAAGTGTTGGCCTTTAGTTTCTGCTAAAGATGTTTGGGTCTGAGCAAAAGATGAATATAAGTCTGAATTTCAGCTTTCCTTTCCCGATGTTGTTAAATAGATGTGTTAAATAAGTAATATAACAATGAAATATGAAAATCAGAAAGCTGTCTTTGAGAGAAAAGCAAGTCATAACAAATATCAAACATTGTAAGAGATGTGTAGAATGTTCCACGAAGCTGGGGGCTTTCCAGGGCAACATTTTCAGCTGTGGTGTCTTTCCTTCTCCACTTATGGTCCACTTAAGGTCTCTTCTCAATGATCAGTTGATCTTTCCAGCAGTGCTAGCCATTTAGAATATCTTGTTGTCCCTTGACCGTAGTGTTCAGATGTCATGTGGACGGGTAATGTGACAGGTAGTGTTAAACATGCTCTTATCCTAAGGCTACTGGATCCAGCCATGCTGAATAATAGCCCAGTCTTGTGTTTCATTACTGAAATGCTTTCTTGGCAATTTTATTCAAGTTAATGTTTCACTTGGTTTTAAGTATTTTGCAGAGGGAGAATGAAATACTTATTCATCAACCCAGTGTAGGTTGAACCCAGAAGAGACTGCTTTCACCTTAGTTGGGAGTGAAGTGATTTAATATAGCAGTGTTTTTCTCACGTAGCATCTCTGTCTCTTGGTGTCAGTTTTGACCAGTTGAGCAGTTGAGGTTTACACCTGGCTTTGTGTACCTTTTTTTTCCAAGAAATCCAAAAATTGATTGAACATCCTTTTTTTTTGTTCCTATGTTTCTGAAGCAATAAATATGGTATAAACATGGAGACCAGTAGGTGGTGCACTGGCTACAGCAGAGTTTACATCAGTTTACATTTCTTTTTTCTATTCTCTGGTCCAGTTAGCAGAGGCAAGATTTTGTACTGTTTTCCTTCATCCTCAATTCATGCTTGGGAAGCAGATTCTAGCATGTCTCTGCTTACTCCCCCATTCTCAGCTGCCTTCTGCTTATTGTACAGACTTGAAAATTATTTGTGGTTCAAAATTTGAGCAGCAGTTTTCAACATGGATTGATACTTTTTCTTTTCACATTTGTGATGGTTCACTTTGACTTTCTGTAATCCAATTTTATTTGCAGAATGTTCTTCAGATGGAGCTATATGGTTTCTGAGTTTGGTTTTAGTCTGAGTTTTTCACACAGCTTGTCTACCTTCCTGTTAAACTAAATGTATGAAAACCTACCCAATATATTAAGGTTTTAGGTCATTTAAACCCTCACAAGCATAGCAGGATTTGTGTGGGTGTATGTAATTATGTGTGCATGTGCCCTGGGAGGACTGTTTTTGATAAATATATGTGGAGACATGTCCCTTGTTATTTTCATAACTCTCATAATTTTTCTCTCATTAATTGATGTTTTTTCATTGCCAGATCCACATAAGGAGGAACCAGTCCAGTGAGTAGTTATTCTTTTTCTCCTCCCATCATTCCAGTAAAGCTTATCTCCAGTCTTCTAATCTAAACAGTGTGTTCATGAAATTCTACAAGGTCAATTGATTGGTTTATAAAATGTGTGTTATGACTTTCGCAAGCTTTTTAACCAAAGTATGCAAACATTTTTATTACTACATTTGTTTGTTACATTCATGTGTTTGTTTGGATGTATTAAAGATATTGTGGTATAATGGCATTTGAAAATTGGAAAAAACATTGCCTAGCATTTTTGCAGTCTTTGTGTTTTTTGAAGCCTTAGATTCCTGTTCTTGACTGAAACGAGTGTCAAAACAGTGTCCCTGTTCTAATTTTGAATGGGAACATGAACTGACCTTGACCAATACCTGCAGTATGTATGATTGGTTGATTTTAAAACAGAGAGACGAACAAGGCATA
>JAOTRN010000030.1:8311517-8321951 GCA_028566695.1 Bagroides melapterus
CATGAAACTCGGCAGGTAGGTTGGAATCTGATTAGAATGTCAGTGAGGCTCAACCCTGGGGGTGCCATACATCAGTTTGTTGCATAAGTGATTGAATGCAAAGCTCAGTACATGGACATGTTCTCTGGTGCACCCGGCCGGCCGCTTGCAGCTATTTTTGACTTTGTTTTTTAAGTTTTACTTAAGTAATGCTTATAATATTATTTATTGCATTTATTTTTAACATAAGACATAGATACATTTTTAGTTATTCCGAGTAACCTTAACTTTAAATATTATTTAATATAATTTGTGATTTATTATTACTGATGTTTTCAAAAAAAAAAAACAAAAGAAAACAATGACACACATTTTCCTTGAGTACTTTATTTTGAATTAAACTCTTGAAAGAAACAGCTTAAACAAAATGGAATGATAAAAAGTAATGGACACATTCATTAAGATTACCCAACCTGGTGTTGGCCAAAAACATGGCCAAAATGGTTTATCATCTTTATCCTATATCTATAACCTTTTGAATCTTGAATCTATCACAGATGTTTCAAACAACAAAACAATAAATCTTTACTCATGTCTGGCAAAGTTCATCTTAAAGTTCACTGTACCTTAAACTTCTCCATAGATTACATGTAAAATGCAAGACAACTTTTTTTGACACAGATGCTGCAGCCAGCTTAACAGCTCTATGGTTTTCTGCAATCGTAAATAAATTGACCTATAAACAACTATATCTTAGTTTACTTTTTAAAAATCACATCATTCTTCGAGAAAATTTTCTGTTGCTTTCTTCTGCCTCTGCACATGAAGTAAGATTTACTTGTGTTTGTCATTTTTGAATTATTTCATTACATGGCAAAACATTAACTAAACATAATTTGGGCAGTTCCATTTGAATTTACTTATGTATTTAACCACAGTAAATTAAAACGAAACCTAAAGTAGCGTATTGAATTAAAGTGACATTTTGAAGTATAATAGAAAATAGGATTTGTTTGTAAAATGTACTTAAATTATGCTATCTATATTTACAAGGTCAAAAAATGATTTTTTTTAGTGCAAACCAGATGACCTGTGATTAAAATTTATTTCCTTTCTACAGCTGTACACAGTCAATTGGAATTGTGCCAGCAGAAACAACTTACAAGAATGAGAATCAATGTAATTTCTTAATTCATTATAGACTTAACAAATTTCTTCCTGCTTGAATCCATTAAATGTTCAATGTTAGAGACACAATTACAAATCAAGTAAACCTTTTTGATTATTTTCATGCAAAATTGTTCTCACAGCTTGGTGACACTAATCAAAACAGTGTGCATTAGTACTTTCCTTTAGGGAAAATGTCTGTCACTTTTTGGTGCCATGGCTCACTGATATGTGTGAGGAGTTAAAGCTAACCATTCTGGTCCAAACGAACATAAGAGATACTCTAGCACAAATTGTGAAAAAGTTAATGGTGGCAATGAACACACAGGGCACTGTAGATTGCTGCATATAGAGCTGCGTAGCCACAGATCATTTAGAGTGCCCATGCTGTCCCCTGTCCACAATTGAAAGTTATTACAATGGGCACGTGAGCATCAAAACTGGACCATAGAGGAATGGAAGAAGGTGGCCTGGTCTGATAAATCACATTTTCTTTCATATCATGTTGATGGCCAAGTGTGTGCATCACTTACCTTGGGAAAAGATGGCACCAGGCTGCACTATGTGATGAAGGCAAGCCGGCAGAGGCAGTGTGATGCTCTGGACAATGTTCTGCTAGGATACCTTGAGACATGGCATTCATGTGGATGTGGCCTTTACCATTTGCCTAATCATTGTTGCAGACCAAGAAATCCTCTTCATGGTAGTAGGATTCCCTAATGGCAGTGGCCTCTTTCAGCAGGATTATGTGCCTAGCCACACTGTAAGAATTGTTTAGGTACAGTATAGGGAACATGACAAAGAGTTCAAGGAGTTGACTTGCCCTCCAAATTCTACAATATCAATCCAATCAAGCATCTGCTTCGTCTTTGTCCTTGGTATTTGTTTTTGCTGGCAAACAAGTCTGATCAATGAAGACTCCACCTTTCACCTTACAGGACTAGAAGGGTCTACTACTAAACATCTTGCCAGATTCCACAGCACACATTAAGGATTCTGGATTGTGGATTCTTTGTTGTTATGGCTTGAAGAGTCATGAAAGTCAAAAAAAATACAATATTATCAATATAATGGATACCAACAAAGATTGACAATGGTCTTCATAACTCTTTTTTAACGTCTTCATAACGTTTTTTAATTACTTTCTTAATGATTATGGAGGGGTGGACTGATTTTTCCACCTGGTTTCTGAATGTTTGTTCAGTATATGGGAACACACACAACTGCACTCACACCACACTGGAGTCTAAATGAAGGTTAGGTGGGCAATCAGAAGTTATTTTGGTTTCTAATGTGTATTCATACACATATGGTCCTTGTTTTGGCATATATATACCCTAAAATCTCACGGATGACCTATGACACAACTCCCTGAGAAGGCCATGATTTTGGCATCCTTGTTCCAAGTTTAGTTTGACCTCAGAGATCAAAAAGCACAGCCACTGATCAGCATAGCAATACAATGGGTCTCAATTTCCATGATATTATGTTCAGGCAGACTTTTCAAATGCAAATTTTTTAACCTTTATAGATTTCTTAGTTTAATCATTTTTAACTAGGTGTTTTTCCCTAGCTCTTCTCTTTCTCTTCCTTCTTTACCCTTCTCTTGTCTTTTTCATTCTTAGAATTGTATGAGGCATGAAAAAAGTCTCTGCTAGGAATAGTTGCACCCCGTTCAAATTTATTTCTCTCACTACTGCTTTTTCTGTTCATTATTACTGCTCCCTCTCTTAATTCATCTCACCCCCCTTTTCACCATTTTTTCTTTTTCCATGGTGTTTAAAGATGTTTCACTTCAGCTATCACAAATAATGTTTGCCTTCCCAGCTGTCCAAACAGCATTTGGTTTTTCTCTTTCAACCTAGTATGTTACCAAGAGCAAGGGAGAAAGTGGGGGTATGGGTGGGGGGTCAGAGAAGGAGAGAAAAGAGAAGGGGCATGTTTGGACACAAGCAATTATGTCTAATTATTGTTTTTCTTTTCAGTTTCCCTGTCCTGATGCAGGTCCCAGCCATACACACAGGCTATAATCCAAAGGAGGCCCTGTGCTGGAGCTCGTCCCTGGGACTGATGAGCTTTCATCTTAACGTGAATCTGTAGTTGATTCAAATGCAGAGCGATGGGAAAATTAACCCTAAAGCCCCAGGTTTCAATGGGCTCATTTAAGTGATTGTACTGTTTATGGCAGGTCTTTATAATGCCTTTGGCTTTTACAAGAAACTTCTGCTGCCACCAGCAGTGGGAAAGCTACTTTACAGCTTTATTAGTGTACTCTTCTTTTTGACTTTGTATTTTCTTGGTGAAGTAGACAGAAAATATCTTAAGATAAAATGTTCCCACTTCCTTTAATGCTGCTTGGCCCCAACTTGGCACAAGTGTATGTAATGGATAATATATGCACTATATACAGTACAAGTCTAAATACAATAAAGACGTTAAAAATGGGAAGTAAGATGCACTTACTTATTTTGCATTGCTACCACTGAGTTTATTAGTGCATTAGGTCAAATAACTCATTTGACAATCAATTTGCTGTTGGATAGAAGATTTGAAAGTTATCTGACTAAAGTCTGAATGAGGTGGGGATATAAACACTAATTTTGACATCAACTTTGTTAATTACAAATCTTTCAATCCATTTGGGTTTTGTAGACATTTTGTTGGAATATTAGTTAAAAAAAAAAGATACAATTTCAAGGAAATTAGGGGATTGATAAAATCATAACCATATGCCATGGAATGACCTAAGCAAAAAGATATTGTTTGAAACATGCCAACAGTTCTGTGTTACTTATTTTTTTTATAATAATAATCAGAGGAGGTACATACACACACATGCCTCATTTGTCAAGCTGAATATGAATGGATTAATTCATAAACAATTTATATGAACATTTGTGTTTTCCTTTGAAAAACGATAACATCCTACACATGAGTGGGTAAATAAGTACTCTCCTATCACCAGCCTAACATTTAATCACCCTTCCTATGTCTGCCTGTGTATGATTGTTGAAGAATGTTGTTTAAAATTTTAAATGTTAAAGTCAATTTAAATCAAATCAAAATTAGGCTAGGTGACTTTGTCTGTGAAGATCTCTCAACAACTAATGTAAAAAAAAAAAATCATCAAAGTATCTTTGCATGTAATTATTAATACCTTTTATAATTACATTATTCTTAAATGAATGTATTTTTAATAAAAAAAAAAAAAAAACCCTTGCCATAACTTAAATTTGCTAAATCTGACTAGTTATAAGTAAGATGGGCATGAGCTGTAGAAACCTGTTACTAACTATTTTTCCATTTATAATTCCTTGAGCAACTCAGCAGTCCTTTTAGAAGTTTTGTCAGCAGTTTCTTTAGCATCTTCTCTTAAAAGTATAATATCTGTCCCCTAAGAAATCCATGGTGGACTCCCTTAAAGACTGCAGGCCAGTGGCACTTTCCATCATAATGACATACTTAAGGCTGGTACTGGATTATATTAAGTATTGCATTCCAGACAATCTAGACACACTACTATCCACCTACTGCCACAAAAGATCTACTGAAGATATGCAAGGGATATGGTATCTTCTGTGTACTCCTAGGGGTACTAAAGTGAGTCAGTTGGCCAAATAGTGGGCTACAGGACAAGCGTTAAAATTTTGGCCCATATCTCACAATGACAGGATGGATTTAGCTTCACCTATTTGGATATTTTGATCATTTGCATAATATGCTAAAAATACTTTTGTAAACTAGTAACAAATTTGATGTCATTCTACTCAAAACTATGTTGGCATTTTTAACAATATGGCTGCCACAGTTCTATTGAGGCAGAATAAGCAGCTAAGGACTGCTTGCATTAATTGCTTTAATCTGGAAAGAAATATACAGGAGATGCCAAGGATCTGGAGAAAATTCAGATAACTGTTTCTTAGGAACTGTAAGTCTGATTAAGTTAATATTTGGGATGCTTTATCTCTGTGCTAATTGGTAAGTTTATTTTTTGATGATTAAGGATCAGTCTTTTTAGGTTCATTAATGTTCTCAAAATTGTCTTTGAACAATTTCCCTATGCCAAATAAATGAGAAAATTTGCATATTATGCAAAATGTTTTTGGCCGCTATATCACAAATGAGTAGACAGAACCTAAATGTCTTGAAAGAATATAATTTGAAAAGCATGTTTATCTCAAGGTTCTAAGGTTGTTTCTGAAATTCAGTGTGGTCATAAATAGAGGTGGGGATTGTAACCAATTTTGTAACCAAAAAACTCACTGAAGTTGGGGGGGTTGGAGATTCAGATACCCTTTCTCAGTAACCACAAGAATAACTGAGCTGATGTTTGGTGTGCTGCATTGACCTGATTTTCAGTTATGACTAAATAGTATCAAAATCCTGTCTGTCTTCAGCCATTCAGCATTTTATTCTTCAATCTATCTGTGTAAGAACTGGCTACTGGTTGTTGTTGTTGTTGTTGATGATGATGATGATGATAAGAAGAAGAAGAATACCCACTTTTGACTTTTTTTTTTTTGCTACTTTTGCAAAATTGTCTAAGTCAACTGTATGTCAACCAGTTCAAGGAGGTGGAGCATAAATAACTCAAAGAGGTCTAGTTCATCATGGCTTGCATTATTTCACAATAAAACCTGACTCTCAAAACTCTCAACTTGTTCATTAAGTAAATCTAGACTTCATTAACTAAATCTATATCTGGATATCTGTAAAGCTACTTTGTGACAATATCTATTGTTAAAAACGCTATATAAATGAAATTTAATTGAATTTATGAAATATGGTGCTGTATACTCTTGAACAATAGAAAATAGTTTTTTTGTTTTTTGTTTCAACAACCCAAACTTGTTCATATTGTAACACAGCACCACAGTATTTTACATATTATATATATATTACTGATGGATAATCAGTATAACTTTAATCAGTATAATCATTCATGTATGCTGGACCAATATTGTTACTTCTTCCTCCTCTCTGTGTCACATTTCAACAACTATAATGAGAGAGGTAATCATCAAAAACAATTTAAAAGACAAGCAATGCAATTTTGCATGAAACTGAAAGGCTTGTGTAGGGTTAAATGTTATACCAAGATAGTCATTCCACAGGGTCCAGAAATTTGGTGATTTGGTGCAATGCAATCTGTGAGTGCATTTTAGTGAGTGCACCATTACAAAAATGGAATATTATGTCCATCTATGGTTGCTTTACTGTTCAATGCAACTTGGTGAGAACTAGCCACCTATGTTTGCTTCTTCTTCCTCTTCATATTATTATTAGTATTAAGAAGAAGAAGAACACTGTGATTTTCCACTTAAATTAATTATGCAGACACTTGTGTATGTTGTACTGCTTCCCTCCTACTCTAAGAATGTTTAGATTTGTTTTATACAGTTGCTGATTGTTTATATCCATGACTCATATTAAAATGTGTTTTATTGCAAATTCAGCACTGTGTATGCGTTGAACAGCATACACAACACATACTATTTTGTTTGCATTGTATATGCTATGAATGTCTGCTGAAACATGCTTTAAACCCAAGAAACCTTGCATTTAAACATCAGAACAAAAGAATATGCCAAAAATTTAATTTCTCTAATAGTAGAAATAAATGAGAAAATTGCTCAGGTGTTCTGAGTCCTCAAAAATTGATAAGTAGGGCTAATATGAGGAAAAAAGTATACCTTTGCTTATAAAGGTTAATTATTCAAAAATTGACCCCAATGTTGAATGAAGCATCGGGGATAAACTGTAGTATCATATGTCATGACAGGTGTCTTCTTTCATGCTGGCAGCACATTTTGGACCAGATGCTTTATATAGGAACACTTACTTTACTTTAAATTGTTGTCCCATACCACATTTGTTTCAGTAAAGAAATGAATACCACAGAATTTAATCTCTTTTGAGGAAACTCCCTTAACCAAGTTTAGCAATATACGACAGTTAAACCCTACAGACCTTGTTTAACCAGTCTTTGGGTTTAGAAGTTTTGTCCACAGCGGAGCCTTTGAATTTGTTCAGCTTTACTGAAATCACTTACAGAGTAGAAATGGGAATTATTGTAGAAATCAATATGTCCAATGGGTTGTTAGAACACTAAGCAATGTACTAAGATTTGCATTAGATCAAAATTAGTGATGAGTATGTATCTGTTAGGCTCACGAGACACATGGCTGGTATGTTTTTGGAAAGTACTCAGGAATAAGAAGGGTCTTGGTAATTTGGTGAGATGGGAGGCCCCTGGTGTTTCGTTATCTGAGGACCACCCATCCAAATCAAGCCTGGACAAACAGAAGAGCTGATGGCTATTATATGCAGCAGATGGAGAGAGTGTGAAAGAGGAGGACAGAAAGAGAGACAACATCACCATGGATCCACATTTTGGTGGTCATTTGCTCATTTTTTCTCCCATTAGCCACCTGGACCCACTGTTTAGTCAGTCTGGACCAGGTCTTGGGTTATATTTATATTGCTTTGAAAAAGCAAAATCTCTCTCTCTCTCTCTCTCTCCATTCTTAAACACCATCCATCCCACAGACATGCAGTTTTTAGTTCTCACAAATGTTAACATATTTGAACATGCTTTGAACCTGTCAGTGGGTTGGAGAGAATGGTGGAATTATAAACAAACAGATGCACTACAGCTCCCTCCTATATGCAGAGAATCTGTCTGGCAGAATTAACCTAGAAAAATAAATATCAAGAGAAACCATGGTCATAAAATTACACAAATAGCCGAAAAGCATCCAAAATAGAATTTGATAAAAATCATTCTACTTTTGAGTTACATGTATGCCCTGTTTTAAAACATAATAATAATAAATCACAATGACTGATACCTAGATATGTCTTTGGACTCATTGTTTGAAACAAAGCATCCTTCAACACAACACTTCAAACAGGCTAATAAATCAAACAAAGCTAATTCATCCCATGTCCTTCATAGCTCCGTCTCACTTTGGACACTGGTAAGAAGCCTAAATCTTACACACTTCTACTGCTGTGTCTCGTCTCATCTTTGGGACATGTCCAAATCATTCTAATGCCCAGCTTATGCTTGGAGATCTCTTGCATGGATATGATAAAGATTTACACTTCCAAATTGTGTGTAGGCCTGAGACTTACCCTAGATTCAGTGGAAAAGTTAAGACTTGAACACAGACCTACGTGTCCAGGATTTCACTCTATCCAGTGTCTCTTAGACGAAGATGAGTCTGGTTTCAATCAAGGTTTCTTCCTCTTGAGAGCTCAGAGAATTTTGTTTAACATGTTGCTGCTGGTCCAGTCATTAGTAATACTCTTCATCTGGATTTCTGTAAATCTCCTTTGTTACTGACTATTATTAAAAGCCATAGCAATAAAATTGAACTGAATTTATTTGAATTGTGTGTGTCCTTGATGGTTTCATTCAGGTTTGTCTCAAATCATGTTTGTCTCAACAAACTTAAGGAAGAGATATGTGTGTCCAGCATGTATAAGGACAAATGAGTTAAATTAAACTTAGAAATCTTATTTATTTAAAAATATTCATTGTATGACATTATCATAATTATGTTGGCTTAACAAAGCAAATATTTAGTTCTACTGTTATCATATGATGGCTTGACAAACTGATACAAATCTTGGTAGGCATCATCAACCAAGCTATGCAAAAGATTGTGCCCCTTACTTGGAAAAAGGTTACAATAACCTTTCCAAAATACTTTCATCTAAGTACCATTTTTGCTACTTCTCCTTAATATGATGGCAAATGCAAAAACAGGTTTTGTGACTGTGTTACCTTGTGGTCCAGAACTGTAAAAACTTGTTATTATTTCATTTGAAGAATTTGTCTCAAATTCCTGCTTGTTTGTTTTTCCAAATAATTGCTGCCAAACAGGATAGGCTGTATTACAGCCATGACACTGACACAAAACTTGATAGACGCCTTCAAGACCATTACCACAGGCTATGCAACAAATGTAATGTCAGCACCACCTACTGGTCAAACATTTCAATGACATGCTTAAGATGCTTCCGTTCCATTATTGCTAATCCCCTCCAAATTTTGTCCAATCATCTTGATACACGTGTTGTCAAAGTCGCAATACAGTACATCACAGGTCACAGCAGAAGCTGCAGCAGCAGTGCCACCCTGCTGCCCATATGTTTATCTAGAGGTTTCATTCTACAATCAGAGATTATTTTGACTACGGTCCATGGTCAAAACATACATATCATGAGTGAAACTACAAATCGTTTAATCTCTATGCCTAAAGATAAAACAAGCTAATCTTATGGTAACCATTGTCTGTAAATAATACAATAAGTCATGTTTGACGGTAAGTGAGCTAATGTTATGTTAGCAGCTACAGTATGACTGTGTCGCCTAACTACAATAAACAAACACCCAAATGCATGCAAGTAGACTGGTCTTAAAAACTTCATTTACATACAGTCATTACTGTTATTGATTTAGCTCACATTTGTTATGCTTTAACAAACACATATACATTGTGATGGCAGAGCCACCATCCACATGCAGCCAAGCAGCCAGGTTGCTGCTACAGGACCCTGCTCGTTTTGGAAAGCATAGCGGAATTGCTGCATTGCAGGGTGGTAGAAGCACACTGCTGGTGACCAGTTATTGCAGTGGCAGCTGTTCATCCTCCTGTTGAAGCAAAGGATATATGAAAGGGTGCAGCAGATACAGACAGGTCAGTAAAGTCAGGGACAGCAATGAAGTCTACGCACTATGCTCTATGCAGCGCCCCACAGAGACACCTGTCCTCGTCACTGCTCAGCCTCACTCGATAGCCCTCACTCCAGGAAAACTGACTATAACTCCTCACCTCCACTCCTCACTCTCTCGCCATCCACTATTTCACTATTTCTAAAATAAAAAAAGACTCTCCTACTAAAATCTACTCCTCCTGCACCAAACAATGATCAGGATTATGGTTTTCCTATAAGGAAACTCAGTTTAGACAATTTGTCCAAATATGGAAGGAAAAATTTACACAATAAAACAATTTACCAATAATATGTGATTATAATTTTTTTTTTTTAACTTGATTAGACTGTCTCCATCACTCTTTCACTTAAGACTCTCTTTCTTGTGTCACGCTCTCAGTCTGACATTACAGTTTTACTTAATTAAGCCAATTTTTTGTAAAGGTAAAGCTATTACAAGCTGTTTTATGTATGTTTCTTAAAAGTAAATAATAATAATAATAATAATAATAATAATAATAATAATAATAATAATAATAATAATCGTAATAATCATAATAGTAT
>JAOTRN010000030.1:8333411-8347152 GCA_028566695.1 Bagroides melapterus
TGTCTTTGATTGTGTACAGCTGCTTTGTGACAATGACCATTGTAAAAAGCGCTATACAAATAAAATAAATTGAAAATAAAATAAATTGAAATATGCTGACTGTAGGGACCAAGGTACAAAATAATCAGCATGTAATGTACAATTCTTCAGCTTTCTGTACTTTCTGCAAAGTTTCATACATTTTTGAAAAAATAAGCTTAAGTTCAAAAGTGTAAAAGTTTCCATCCCAAACAAGTCATTTCTGTCTTTCTCTCACACATTTTGGCATTTTCTTTTATTAAAGATAGCACACAAAAAATTCTTATATATTTCCTTCCATGTTTTTCACACTCTGTCCCGACACCATCAGCCCTTACAAAGGTAAAACAGTGTATAACAGTGCTGTGATTCTTCTATTAGTGTATGTCTTGCTTGTTAAATGATGAATTTCCTGTAGTCTTGTGAAACATTTGCACATGTTTTCTTCTGCATTCAACACTGGCTCTCCAGAACATTAACAATATCTCTTCCTCATTACTTGGCAGATTGATTACAGATTTCCTGGGCCTGTATCATACTAGGTTTTGCGTGACAAGAGAAAAGCCTGGTGTTTTGTTTACCTGGATCTGTGCCATGTGTGTGTGGAGACGTAAACACACACACACAAACACACACACACACACACTTGCTATTTGACCTCTAGTAATCCATATGAATGCTCTTTCTTTCTCTGTCTCTCCTGTAAACCTGTTATTCCATTTCTATAATGCATTATATTTGTACAAACATCTGATCAAAGTACAGTTAGAAGTTTAATTATACCAATAATTATACCAATAACACCAATCACAACTCTGATGAATTGTATATACACATATTTCTGATGTATGAAGTTTATGCACTCCATTATACCCTTTTCCTTCTCCCTCATTTTTGAAATGTATATACAATAGATATTATATGTCCCAATCTGGCATATGTTATTTACTAACTTTTCATCTGATCCTCTCAGAGCATGGGCAGCATTATTCGGGCCCCAATTCACCTGTTAGCTCTTATTGCAATACCCATTTCTGACAAGTAGGTGCAATAATAACTCTATTAAATTAAACAGTGAAGTGAAATATATAGAAAGGCAAGAAATCAGTTTAGCACCAACTATATCTGTCTAATCAAGTGCGGTAATTATTATTTCAAAGGAATATAAAATGCATAGAGTATTAAATTAACTTTATGAAGATTAGCATTTTTTTAACAGCTAATATCTACATGTATGTGTGTATGGGAACATGGTACTGCCCCATGGAAAAGCCATTGCTGGAGAACAGGTCAAGAGATTTAGGTGTACTTTTGGATGGCCCCACATGAAGCTGGTTGAGAATTTCCCAAGCGTGTGCAATGCTGTGTCCAAAACAGAATTAATGTTAAGAATTGACTTTTGGTTTAATCTTTTAATTACTCACTGTATAATTCCATATGTTTTACTTCATGATGTTGTCTCCATTGATATCCACTGATATTGAACATTTCTTTCATAATTTTTTACCTAAGTTGATTTACCAAATTTGAAACTATGAGGCCATGATAAATAGCTAAGATTACTAAGGCTGGCTGAGGACGAGTAGCTCACTATGGGTTTTATTGAGACCGGTTTAATGGATACTTAGCCCAGCACTGAATATAAGCCTATTCTGACAACTAAAGCATCTTCACAATTTTAGCACAAGTGTTTTGGATGAAGGCCTGTCAATAGGAGCAATGAAACGCTGAGAGAATGCCTGCTTAAGAATGGCCTCTCTGAGCTTTGCTATTTGAAAGGTTCTTGAGTTCTTGAGTAGAAAGCTTCCACGGTCTCATTAACGATGGCCTAGGTGTTAATTGGCGATATGCTGCTCTAAAAGAAGAAGTATATGAACAGGAGCTCTTGTTTGAAGGACTGAAGGCAAAGCCTGTGGAGCTGATCTGATGATAGCTGGCTAATCAAAGCGCCATGGCGGCCTTTAGAGAGTGCATAAGCAAGGTTAAGCGTTCACAGAGAGAAAGCATGATGTCACATCCCCAGGAGCCCTATTCTCTGACAAGAAGCTCAAGTGGAAGCAAGTGTCTTTTGCATGGTTTGCTCCAGTTACCATCTCAAGAGGCAATAAATAATTCTAACAGATGGGCTGTAGACTGAAAAAAAGAATTTGTAGAATGTGAGTACGCAAAGGTTGAGAGGTAGTAATCTTTCTCAGAAGCTGACAGGTCCAAATTTGAACTTCCAGAATAATACAAATATTGATATTGGTTGTAGCATGATTATTTGGGACCAGAATTCTAAGGTATCAGGTATTCATTATAGAACATATTTGAACACTTAAAAAAGACAATATAGAAAAGCTCTCACTAATTAGAGTCATAACATTTTGTGAAGCAGTATTCATTCAACAGTTAAAGACAGAGAAATGTGGGAAGAACCTTAATAGATTTGATACTTTCCATCTAAGTGATTATAAATGGAGATATGTTGAGCAGCAGCATCTCTTCCTGCATGATAATCGTGTTAAAAAATAAACTAGTCATCGTTCAAAGTACCACTTTGGGAAATGAGCGTGCAAATACTTGGGGTCTGTGAGGAACATGAGCGCCTGGAAATCTGCAAGAAATATATTATGATAACCCCATTGTGAGAATCATCATTAAGGGGGACCTAGCCATGGTGGACATTTGAAGAACTTTCTGCTCATGGGGACACCTGGCCTTTTGGGTCTTTTGGGTCTCATGCACTGCATCCTTTGTCATAATACACATTGCTGGGGCTGCATAAGGCAAAACCGTGTGTTTGTTCAGAAAACAAGCTCTTGTCACCCATCAAGAGCTTGTAAGGATGCAGAGTCGTCCAAATTCAATTTAAAACCAGGCCAGAGGTTTCTAAAGTTCTAAAGAGTTTAGTTGAGCCAACTTATAAATTTAAATATTCTCAGATAACCTACAATTGTTAGATAAATGTTGTGAAGTGCTAAGAGTTTTGAATGGATTAATTTATTTTCACCAGTGACTAACAGATATACAGATACACAGATTAATAAATAATATACAGATTAACAACAAAAGTAAGACAATAATATTAAAATCTAAAAATAGTCGGCTTAATAAATGCATTGTCCATTAACAAACAAAAACAACAAAAAACAACACTGTGCTGGAGGTTCAGCATTGTGCCTGAAAAATTAAATTAAATATCTTTTTTTATTAATTCTTGCTTTTTCTAGGACCAGAAAATTGTATATTTTTTAAACGCACATAAGGTTTTAAAAGTTTTCTGCTCTTTTTTATTTTCCCCCTAAATCTGGGACTCGCGCGATTCCGTGCCCTATCATTTGGAAGCGCGCTCGGCTTTACGGCGCGACCTTTTCAATGAATACGCACAGTGATATGCTTTTAATATGAGCTACGTTGCCATCTGCTATTAACATTATCTAGTTAGGGTTTACAACTATAATTAGACGACCTGGGAATTTACGGGGGTTATTTATGTCGTCGCATATAATTGGTTTCAGATACGTATTCGCCAAACCATGTGCAGATCACATTTGCCCTGAAACATCTGTTGAACAAAGAGTGACGATTTTGGAGGGTTTATCAAACCGTTCGTGCTTGCAGTTTCAGTGACTAAGACGGGTAATCATAACAGAAAATAAGGGAATTGAAAATTGGTTGTTTGGCCATTAGTCCACTGTTAATTAGGACGTTTGGGAGGATTGGGGTTTTTCGTGGGATTTGAAAAAAATGAAACGAGCTCGCATCGCTGCTTCAGATCAGTGAATTCATTTTATTGGTGGAAGTTGTCCATATACAGTATATTGGAAATATTTGCCGTATGTTTAAATGTTGAATATTAAATTAGCATGCTATTTATTATTTATTATTGTCATATTACTGTCATATTATATAGTCATCGTTTTTGTTACTACTACTACTACTACTACTACTGCTGCTGTTACAAATAAAATAAAATAAATAAATAAATAAATGAGAACCCGAACAGCTTCAATGAACATTTGCAATGTACACTATGAAGTTTTTAATAAAAATAATGATTATTATTATTGCTGTTGTTGTTCTTTGTATTTCTTCCTCGTTTTAGCCAGTACAAAGTTAGGGTTGCGCAAAATAAATACAATTTTCGTTTCTATTGTTTTAGTTAACTTTCAATATCACGATCAATGTCATTTAGTTTTAAAAACATCAGAAGACATTTCTTGATTAAAATGTAAATGGCGTTTTTATTCCCGATGCACATGTGATTCATTTGTCTGGCGTGCATTAAATTCGATAAAATGTTATTTGTCATAATTCACGTTTCAATACAGAATAAAAAAGGGATAAATTTCTCTTATCCTGTAAAGACGATTTTCTTTTTATTGTACCGATGTTTAAAGTTCGACAAAAAAAATAATAATAATAATTGTAAGAATATTTAGGTCTGAGGTTAGGTTTTAGGTTAGCATAAAATTACAACATTAAGTAATCCAATAGTAAAGAAAAAATAATAGACTCTATACTACATAAAAAAAATTAATTGGCCCATTTTATTCTTTAGGTTTTCTTCACTACCTGCTAAAAGCAGATCATGAGCAAAAATGTGAGAAAGACCTATGTGTTTTAGTATGAAATTATGTTAACTAACTTGTACTTAACTTGGTATACAGTATATATTATTTATCATTTACAAATATACAAATTAAAAATACTACCATGTACTAGTATTATAGTGTAATATATCCTCTTTTATCCTCTTTGGTAGTAATTGGCGAAAATTACACTTGCCAATTGTTTGGTTATTTTAAAAGCAAAATTATTAAAATAGAATTAATATTAATTAAAACAAAACAGACATTTAAAAAAGCAAGCCAATAATCAGTAACAACCGTCAAAACTTGATTGACTTCGCAGTGAAATGATAATAACCTTAAAAGGTAAAATGAACAAATTATTCAACTACAACAACTGGTGTGTTTTGCACACGGCGAATTAGAGTTCACTTTTCTTTTTTTCTATAGGTCCTAAAAGTAATTTTTCCTATTGTTACTATTATAGGAAACAGAAGTTTTCCCCTGAGTGAATCTGTACTGGACCAGATGTTATGGCGCTGTTAAATGTCCGCGTCTTGGACTCGATAATAATGGCGCGTCTGCTAGATATAGAGATCTGTGTGTGTGTGTGTGTGTGTGTGTGCGTGTGCGTGTCTGTCTGTCTGATGATGACACACTAATCCCTCCTAGGTTTTCTGCGTGTTGTCGGGTCAACGGTCACTCTTCAACGGTTCAGCATCGTTTGTTCATCTTATGGCCTCTCTCCTTCTCAACTCTCTGCGGAAATAAAAAACATTTCAATTTAGCGTTACACGTTACATGATTTTTTTACACATTACACCGAGTGTTAAATACCCATATATTCTTGATAGAACAAGAATTCTCTTGACTTTTGTTTACTTTTTCATTTCATTTTTAAACATTCCTAGATTTGTGGGTTGTTTTTATAATTGGCTGAGTTAATTTGCGCATAAGGACGAGGTCTCAAATCTCATCACAAATAATGAATGTGCTACAAAATCAAGCGTCATTCATGTACAGTCAGAAATATTTGTAGTTTTACCAATTTATTTGTTAGTTTACCTTAAAGTATCCGGTGATATGTGCATGTTGCTGGAATTTGCGTATCTCTCACCAGGCTTTGCACACTGTGGTCCTCAAATCTCACTTAAGATCCAGCATATACACATGTATCACACATCCTGAAATGGTGCAAACGAGACTAGAGGCGACTCATTCCGACTTAAGTGGGGGGTGGGCAGGGGGGCAAGGAAGAATTTCCTCTGGCTGCAGGCGAAACAGGCGCGTCCGCTTAGCTAACCCACCAACTTCCCACAACAAAGCCAGCCTCTTGTTGTTGTGCTCTGCTCGGCATATTTTGCCCTATATGGCAAAATAGGCTGTTCATATGTAAGGACGTTTTCATTGACTCGACTGTTTCACATAAGGGTTTTATATTTAGTGGCAAAACTATAATCCAGATGGCGTTTGCCGCGGGAGTCAGATAATGCGCTATAAGAATGAATTACCGATTCCTCCAGGAACGTCGTTGAGTACGCCTACTAGGACTATTCCGAAGCAAAGTATTAAATGATAAAACGTGCTGCGCTGTCAGACCCACCACTGACAGACCTTCCTCTACATTCGAATACGCTTATTAAATAATTACACGCCAATCCGCCAAATCCTACTTTACTGCGTAGAGCGCAACATCTGCACATCTGTAAGGGGTAAAAGGGGTAGGGTTGGGGGGGGGGTGCCTGCGCGTCTTAATCGCGCCCAGATGTGAGGAGCAAGTAACTGATTTACCGTCAGTCACCAACCCTAACGCGCATGAAGATGCTCAATGGTTATACTCGTTTTTAATGGGAGGTGCTAGTCTGACACCTGAGTAAGGCCTGTTTATTCATTTTAGACAGCATGCTCTCTCTCTCTCTCTCTCTCTCGCTCTCGCTCTCTCAGCAACCTGTCACCAACATCTGATTACCACATGCCCCACATGCTTCTTTTCCCCTTCTCGTTTTCCCGTGTGTAACATCCTCCAGCTCGTTCTGATCATCCGACCCACTCGCCTTTAAAGGTTTTGCTCCATATCTTTAATATCTACTGTCAGATATGTAGATAAATAAATTGCATTGGTCGGCTCGTATGAAACATTACGAATGTTCGCGCGATGAACGAGAAATTTATGTATTTAAATATTAAAGATTTATTAGAAATCTTCGTGTTATTTGGTTGCAATAGGCAGGATTCATGCCTTGAGTAACGTTACTGAATACAGGGAAACGCGGGAATCCTGACGCATCGTGCAGCGGGATGGATGCGCGAGAAACGGAGAGGAAATTCCAAATCTCTCCCATGGGACAGATTTCCTATTTGAGCGGGGGAAAAATTCCCTAGATTCTTATCGGCGAAATTGGGCGCTCACTGCCGCTTTAACTAACACAAATGGCCGCTTCGCCAGTATCAGATGAAGTTCGGTAATAGCACATCTTTTACGCTTCGCCGCGGAGATAAGGCGCAGTTGGCGAAATGTTTGTTTCTGTGAACAGTGGATTTTAACGACAATATAAACTTATCGTGACAGCCGTAATGAGTGAAAAAGGATTTGTCATTACTGGCTACAGGGAATAGCTGTGCATGGGAATAGTTCTGTGTCGTGAACGAATAAACTAGTTTACCTTTCAACTTGGCAAACATGAGGCCACAAGAAGGAAGACACGTGCATGGTGTAGTCAAAACATTTGCCGAAACCGCCACAGACTTCCACACCAATTATAGCTTTGAATGGTGAAGGAAATAGTTTTGCATGCTGCGCAATATCACCGAAACGGCCGCAGGCCAAATGTTGTATTTTCGGGTTTCCCATAAGAGCACAGGCGAGAATAATAATAACAATAATGATGAAAAAACAATACAGATTTCGTTTTACTCTGAAACGAATCTTAGGGCATAGCCTATTATATTTTAACTGTTGTTTCTGTCTAATGATATTCAGAGTCCAGATCATGCAACGCTTTTCTAAGGATGCGCGTACTCATATATCAGCAGGATCAGTTTATTGGCACGTTTCTATGAAACCTTTAATGTAGTGGCCACTGTTGTTTGGCCACAGTGTCTCGCACAATGACTATCATTTGGATTTGGATCGTTGCGTCAACACGTTAAATATGGGACAGAATTTTCACTTCAACTTCTTGTAAAAGCCATTACAGTAGTCCATATCACATTTGAAGTGAACTCTAGAGAGAGAGAGAAAGAGAGAGATGCCTAACATCTGGATGCATTCCTGGCAATTTAATGCAGCTTCATGGTTTATTTACTTTGACGTTAATTTCTATTGAAGTTTGTTCACGTGCATTTTGTCTGTCTATCTCTGCAGACTAATTCGTAAAGAGCGCTTTAATGGGAGTTAAAATCCGTGAGAAAAGAAGCGATTAAACCGAGCTTTAATTTCGAGCACGAATTCAATAAGATCATTCAGCGCGAAAAGTAACACCGAAGAAGACACGCATTGTCTTCACACTTTAATCGCACTGTAATAAAAATATCAACTTAAACCCAACTTAAACACACACGCACACACACGCGCGCACACGCACACACACGCACGCACGCGCCCACGCACGCACACGGTGACAAATTACACAGTAATCATCTACAGTTACAATTAACTATCAGTTTTGAATCATTGAATATTTAAATATTTAAATAAAGATAGAACTGAAATGATTATGTCCAATAACAATCAATAATATTAAGAATAATCTCAACTCAACACAAGCTTTATAGTCATACAGTTTATAGCAGTAAACAATAAACTATATACATAAATTAGCAATAAACATTTACATTTACCATTCTAGAGCTATGCTGTGTTCAGTAAGAGGTAGATGTGAGATGAATGTATTTTCGTTCCATATTGATAGAATAATTGATAAATAATATTGATTTCATGATTGTTAATTATAACCACATAATCGTAAACCATGGTGTACATAAAATAAATGTACTTGTTATTAACATAATTTGGATTAGCTGTATCGGATTTTTTATTTTTTTATTTTTATTTTTTTTTGTCTTACCAAGAATATAAATTACTTCCCAGTAAATTTTTCCATCAAGGACCAGGTTCAGAGCTTTAACATGCCACAGACGTTCAGCTGTTAACATAATCCGACTACTCCATTTATTTTCTTCAAGATATTTCACTGAGGTTTTGCAATCTTATCAGTTTATAAATATTTAATTAATGAATCTTTCATTGTGTGTCTAGCCTCTTTATTGGTTTTAATGTGTTAAGAATCCTTCACAATTTCATGGTCTGATGGGTGTGTATTGACAGATGAGCAGTGACTGAGCAGAGTTTTCTAAATGCAATCCCCACCCAAGTCAATCACAAGCACAATGCTCTCTGGCACACTTTCTGGTGTGTGTGTGCATGTGTGTGTGTGTGTGTGTGTGTGAGTGTATGATAAAACAGGATAGAATGTATAAGATTGTAACAGAGAACAGATTGTAATAGTTTGTGTATATGCATGAAGTATTGTTTAAGCTGTTATTCAATCAATAAAATAAATGTGAGCAGTAAAGAGTAAGTAAGACCTCATAACAGTGTGCAGCAGTGTAATTTCAACAACCTCTCTATGTTTGTCCAAATAGCTGTTTGTCCAGCAGTGCTGTGTGTGTGTAAGCGTGCATGTGCTCCCTACCCCCTGTTGTTCCAAACCTTGGTGCCTCTTGGAAAAGTTCATCAATATTTTGGGTGACCTTTGACCTGACCCTGGCAATCCAACAATGGCATTCCTGGTACACTAAATAGCCATGTGGCTGGCAGGGCGACAGGGCTAATGAGGGAATGTCATCTTGGGTTTACAGTTCAGGTCGAGCGTGCCAATGAGCGCATGCAAACTTTTAAAGAAGGAGTGCGCAACAGCACCACAGGGGCTTTATTCTCTCAGCCATTCAACTCCTTGCTTCTATGTTTCTGTCTCTCAGTGGAGGTTTTCAAGTTTTCACTTTCTCACGCCACTTTCTTTCAAGTTACCTGTTCTCTCTTTTTCATTCTCTTTTTGGCATTTTTTCATGTTTGTCTTTTATTTTCACCATTTGTTCCTGTGTTGTTTGCTTGTTCCATTCACTTCCCCTAAAGGATTCAAACTTGTTTGTAACTTAATCCAGTCTGGTTATTTTATGATTGTGATTTCTATTGGAATATATGGATTTGTGGAATGTGGTTTAGTGAAAGAAAGATTAATAATTTGGTGAATAAAAACATGTATATAGATTTTATACTTCTCATCAGTTTACCTATATGGTTCATATATATCATATAAAATATATAATATTTTCTCTAGATATTATAAAATGACTGAAAGCTTTTGCACAAGTTTGACATAAGAATAGTAAAGGAGTAACATCATCCTTTATTTCTAGATGTGGAGGCATGTTAGTTGTGTTTAACATGCATTAAATTGCATTACAACAGATCTATCTGACCCTTGTGAGCAATCTAGTAATGTGTGCAATGATAGCCATCATATCTATACTGTAAACATTTATGACGACTAAAGTCAGAATCAAAACCTGCTGCCTCAACTTGAAGATAACTTTTGACAATAGAATACTTTTATACGATTTTATTTTTAGAATTAAATTTGAATAAAATTTTTGAGTTTTGGCAAAATTTGTGAGAATGCGTTGGTTCATCAAAACTATGTGGAAATAATAAAAACTTTTTCTTTAATAAAATGTATTTTAGTATTCCAACTTTACATGTTTACATAATTGGTTTTGGTGGTTATGGCATTATTCTCTTTGTCTTTCAATTACAGAAATCCTAGTCAACCGTGGCTATCTGGGAGCTCATTTATGTTGAAGAGGGCAAAAATTGCTTTTCTCTGAGTGTGTTGCATTGCTCTGTGAGACAGAAGGTCAAAAAGAATCCTTCACCCTTCAAGATTGGCAGCTGTTATATGATGAGGAGAACTGGGCAGTGGGAATTGGCATGTGACCAAACAGGGAAGAAAAAATTAGGAAAAGTTGTGAGAAGTGTGAGCAGTTCTCTTGATATTATAAATTCTAATGAATTTTGATGTTTCTATTTCCCAAAATGAATACACATATTATATTTTCTATTTTAAGCCACTGGAAGAAGCAGTTACTGGGTCCTGTGAACCTTCATTTGCAAGTTTAAAAAAAGTGCACAATTTGGAACATATTCTTGGTTATAAAAATACTTACAGTGCTAATATAGTTTGTTCTAATTTGTTAGTAACCCAGAGCTACAGACATTTAATTATAAATAGCACAGATATCAGAGAGAGTTCTGTTACTAATGTAAATTCTTTACCTCTGCTGTGAGATCAGAAGATTATGCTGTAGTGTGCTGGAGAGCACACTGGAGAGGATGAGTGCACACTAAAACAGTCTGCTATTATAAACAGCACATAACAGTGTAGCAAGCCATAGGGTTTACCACTACCATCATCTAATGGAATGGAGAACACATTTTTGTCATCAGATTTTGGCCAAACTCTTGGAAAATTCCATGAAGGATTCATTCTTAGTCCATTTGTAAACTGGCCCTATGAGAATTCTTTTTACTCTACAGGGGAATTGAAATGTGCAGAGCTATCTGCATGCACACATTCCTACATTTAGAGGCCAACATTATTTTTAAAGAAGTCTACAAAAATCTACAAATGAATATGCTTTGAACTCTTGCTGCAAGACATGTCTTTGACAGTTAAACGTATTTGTAAAATGTGAACAATTGGACAATAATAACAACCAGGGTTATTTCTCACAGCTGACGCACAAGCCATCAGCTCCATTCATCTTTGTACAAACACATTCTAATTGTCAGAACAGATGAGATAAGAAGAGAGATTGAGCTGTTTGTCCTCCTGTTGCATTAAACAGATGTGGGAAAGGATACAGGTTACATGTACATATATATACCTATATACACAGCCATCAGCCTTTCTCAGCAACTCAAGTACTGATAAAATATATATAAATATACTGTATATATAATGGATATTAATATCCATATTTATTAAATTAATATCCACAGGATTCCCAAAGGTAAGTAGTTTTTTAAAAGGTAAAGCCATAAAGAGTAGATCCAGGAGAAAAATACAAGCCTGGTTAATCAAAGTGCAATGTAAAGTCTGTTAAATGTTTAAGGCCTGATATCCATGTACTGTGAAAAATGTATGATACAAAAGTAAGATGTCATAAAGACAAAATAAAAATAGAAATAATAGTGATGTATGAGGAAATAAACACAAATATACACATATCACTCAAATCAGTGTCATTTCTTACTGGCTAAATAGCACACAATTACAACAAAAACATTACATCCTAAATCACACCTTATTGTAATATAATTGCGGTTTCAATAAATATGACAGTAGCTGACCAAACAGGAATATGTTTTTATTTTAAATAATGCTTTTTTTTTACCCATCATTTATTTATGTCTTATTTATTCATTTGAAAACAGTTTAAGTGTCTTGGGGTTCACATTATATAGAAAATAAAATATTTTCTATGCAAGATTTGAACCATAGTATGTGAATGACTTTCATATCAATATATATAATTCATATCCAATTTTCATTAGGACCAAACATTTATATTGCAGTGAAATTATGAACTGAATGTTTTTAGATTCAACAATTCTTTTTATTAAAATGTTGCTTACTCTGGCATTAGCATTACCCACAGTGCCGACTGAATCCCTAGAGATAGAGGTGATGTAGGAATTGCTTTGTCTCTCTGCTTGGCCTCTCTTAAAGTGCTACCTATTTGAGCCTAGCCTCAGCTTTTTTTTTTTTTAAAGCAACTTCTACACTGCTGTTGTCATTAATATGATGGTGAAATAAGCTCTGATTTTCTTTTAGGCACTAACAGCAAATTCTGTCTAGTAACCCTTATGTTTGAGATCATTGACGAACAAATGCTGCTGTAAAAGTGCTTGCAATCTCTGGGACATCAGTTGCTATAGCTTCTGGCAGGAATAATAAAAATACAGCACCATCCAGCATAACCTCACATGATAATATTTAAATACAGACATGTTTGTTGTGTTTCAAGGTGGAGTTTTCTTTAATATTTTAATGTCTCTGAAAGGCTATATTATTTTTTCAGATTATTTATCATTTATGCAGTAAAATAAACATCTCTGTAAAAGAAAGTTTCATTTCATGTGCAACAAGATTAAATCAACAGTGATTGCTGATGAACGTTTAAACGTTAGAAATGAGGTCCCATAGTTCTTTTCCCTCGTTTCATTCTTTCCATTTGTATATGTGTGTGGCGGGGTGTTATTATGAGAAGGGGGTGGCCTCGGGGGAACACTGGGGTGTAAGTTGCTCAGATGTTTGCAGACGTTAGAGTAGGTTTAAGGAAGTCGTCCAACCTCTGGGTTCAGAAGGTTAAATGTCAATGAACATACACCACTACAACAACCGACTGTGTATTTGAGCCTGTACTTGTGTCTTCATGCATATCACTGTATCTAGATTCAGTTTTCTCTGTCTCACTCTATAAGCTTTATTGGGTATTAGCCGACTTCATAGCTTGTGTTGGATGATGTGTGGTTTCACACACTTTGCCCCACAGAGTGGACTTGAACTCATTGTGTACACCCTAAAGTTTTACAAGAGTGCACACAAGGGAACTGGACAACCCATGACCCTGAGTGGAAAAGATGGAAGTGTTTGAGGGTCAGAGAAAGCTAGTGATCTGCTCCTGACTGTGGAAAATGTGCATGTAATCTGCCACTGTGGAAATCTTTCTCTGACACTTTCTCTCTCTCGCTCTCTCTCGGCAGGTCCATAAAGCTGCGCCGAGTTGTAATTCGTCCCAGTGGAGAATGTCTTAGAAAAACAAAGTATGAATGGTTCACATTGATTTGAGTCAAGTGTGTGTACTTGTGATTTTTCTTCTCACTGCAAGACTTTTTTAATGAAAGACACATCATAAGTTGTTGACCATGGAAATAATTTGTTTAAGCGTTCTGAATATTAAAAGTCTAAATTTTACATTTGCCTGAAACATCTGAAAACTCGTCTGTCATGTAATGTGTCACTTTCTTTCCAGGCATGTAAATATTCTTCTGTAAAGTTATTTATTCATTCATTTTAGTGTATCTTTGTAGGGAATGGTCTTGTACA
>JAOTRN010000030.1:8379246-8393323 GCA_028566695.1 Bagroides melapterus
TGTTTATAGAGGACAGAATTTCCACAAGGACATCTTGTTACCAGAAATTTGGGTATAGTTCCGCTTGGTTGATTGTAATCACTTGTATTTCAGAACCCTTTTTATCTTATCTATCTATCAAATAATATGTAATTAATTTGAATCAAATTAAAAGAACTAGTCTGCTTACAACTAAAATTATAATTTATATGATAATAAATGATTATGGGAAAACAAAACACTTGCAAAATACTTCGAAAGTAACTAGAAAAAGAATAGTGAAAAAGCAACCACTGTACACCTTAGCAGTCACCACGCATTTGGAATCAAAGCGCCATCTAGTGGGCAACATTAACTAAAGGTCTTATTTCACTCACATGACTTTTCTTTGGCAAATTGGTGTTTTTCCCGTCCATACCCCATTATGGGCCATTCTAAATTGTTAGCACTTTTGGAATGGATTGACAGTCCATTTACCGAGAACAAGGGCCCAACGGACACATTACTCCACAATCCTGACATATATTTACCCCTTTTTGTTTCTTTTGGCAATATGGAGGTGATTATGTTCAGTGATTAGCTAGGTCAGCTGTTAGTTTTGGTCACTGCAACCATTTATGTGGATATGTTAGTTACACGTTTCACTGGTTTAACTTAATATATAGAATAGCATCTTAAGAGATAATTATATCAATAATTATCTCAAGATAATTATTGATATAATTATATCAATAATAAAAATATAGAGTGGGACATGATTGGTGTTAAACCACAGAACTCACAGGCTTTCTTCTGAAGAAGGCAAAAACATGGTGTTGAACACTTGATCATTTCCCCTGCACTGGTGGCCACTGCCATTACTAATATTAAAATATTTTTTGTTTGAAAAAATACTGGCAATGCTTTCAGACCTATGGAAAACACTAACACATTTTTTTTCCAGTCAGATCAGCAGACAGTGAGTCAGCCAAAGCTCCAAAGACCAGTACAACAGCTCATCCAGTCCCTAAGATGAGTACAACAGTGCAGCCAAACCCTCAGACCAGTGAAACACAGCCCAGCTTCAACAAAACCAGCAACCTCAGCTGGTGCCCACTCCACCCCGACCACCCCATAGCGAACCAGTCTGATGGCACTTCCAGAGAAATTTGATGGCTCAACCAAATACTGCAGAGGGTTTTTAAGAGAAAGTGAATGCAGTTAACTATGCAGATAACTTCTGCACCCTGGTTGGTCAGAGTGGATGGAATCACACCCCCCTCCGTGCCATTTTCCATGAGGGGCTACACAAGTGGAAGTAGCATGCTGGGACACTGACACTCCACTCTCACAGACACAGACACTGGCCATATGGTGAGATACTCTAATGTGACAACAACATAGAGGAACCTCTGAAAGAACTCCAACGCCACCCACAGCTCCAACTGTACTTCTACTGCAGAAAGTCTGAACACCAGTGTGCTACTTTCCCAAGAAGCCCTCACCTCAAGGCTCTATTTTGTGCTGGAACAATGTGACTGTTCCTATTAAATTGAACCTTGCTCACACAACCTGTTGTCTTGCAGCCCTAGTGGACTCTGTAGCCGCTCTCAAACTGATGGGCCACCAGCTTGTTGAAGATCCACCTCTTACCGCATCACAGCAGTAGACAACCGGCCCATTGGAGAGGGCTACATCACCAGTGACCTCTGCATTTGCCAACCCAATCATCTTGGAATTTCCATGGATCCAGGGACACAATCTTCAAATTCAATCTTCAAAGAACTGCTACATGATTGCATACATTGACGATATCCTCACCTATAAAGGCTACCTGAATAACCACATTTATAAAGTTTGCATAGTACTCTCCTGGTTGCTGCAACAACATTTGTATGTGAAGGCTGAACAGGGTAGTGCGGAAATGGACTCAAGTAAAGCTATGACCAACTGGCCGTTACCCACCACAGATAAGGAATTGCATCGTTTCCTGGGACTTGCTAACTTTTACTGCTGGTTCATCTGGAACTACAGCAATCCTGATACTACAATGGACTGAAATTTCTCAATCAGCCTTCCAGAAACTCAAGACCAGTTTCATGCCAGCCCCATCCCCAAGCACCCTGATCCCAATGCACCATTCATGGTAGTGGACACCTCTAGCTGTGAGTTCAGGGCAGTCCTCTCAAAACACATTTACATTTATGGCATTTAGCAGGTGCCCTTATCCAGAGAAACTTACATTCATATCTCAACAATATTCTCAACTCTCAATAATTTTTTTTATATACAACTGAGCAACTGAGGGTTAAGGAGTGGTAGCTTGGTGGAGCAGGGATCCCAAATTGACTAGTTCCACTGATCCCACCCAAACAAACCTACACCCCAATCCTGTTGCTGACCTCACCAAAAAACACCCAGAGGTGTTCCCAAAGGGGAGGTATTCAATATTATCTCAAACCACTACACCATCACCCAGCCACCACAGGAAGATCTCACCCCAATATTGAGCCACTTCAAGGTTATGTCTCTTCCAGGTTGTACAGACATTGTGCATGCTGCTTTCCCAAAGTATTGTTTCCTCGTGTTATATACAAAGCTGTTTTACCTAGTTTTCATGTGTATGACCTTGATTGTATTTCTCAACATTGATTCTCTCTTTGTGAATTTTTTTTACCCGCTAGTTTGTTACTATGGTTATGACCTTTCGTTTGTTCTTTAACTCTGCTTTTTGAATACCATTTTTAATTTGAAATTAAAAATTTATAAAATCTGCATATGGATCCAAGATCCTCTGCTTTGGGGTATTCATTACACTAGGTCTAACTAGTTTGTGTTTGCTGAATTTTCATATAATGTCCCTGTTTCTTTTGAGGAACGAATAATAAAATCATTTTAGACTTTAAATTATACAGTTAACTGACAGGATTAATCACCTGCCACCAAGAAACATGACCACATCACCCTTGTTTTGGCATCCTTGCACTGGCACTGCATGTCCCTCACAGGATAGAGTTTAAAGAAATGTTGTTTGTAGATGGTTATGCTCCCACGTATATGTCTGATCTGGATCAATACAAACAAAACTTTGGTGGTCTTCAGAACAGCTGTTGGCTGTCCCAAAGCTGTCCAAAGCTTTGGAGTAACTGTACATCAAGTGGACATTAAATGTACTCCCTCTGAAAGGTTTAAAAGAAGAGTAAAAAATACTCTTTTACAATTACCATTTTATTCTGCTTTGATTATAAAAACCTTTTCTTTTTTTCTTCTCCTTTATATTTTGTTTTATTAATATCATCTATAATTATTTTTACAATCCTTGCTTGTGTGTGATTGTAACCTCAGTATGTACAGCCCTTTGGTTGTTTTAAGTGTTCTTTATAAACAAAATACTTACATACATACCTAAATTCACTGCCTACAGTTGTCTTCACTCATACAAACCATAAGGTGTCACAATTAATCCGAAAAGTAATCAGGCTCATGATTTTCTTTATTGGGTGGAATGGGTTTCAAGTCCATAAGTGATCAAGACCCAGTGTTGGGCCGTGCATTTGGTACCTGGGCCTTCAGTGGGGACTTACCCAACTTAATTCACCTCTTAATACCACCATTATCACCTCACAATTATAGAAACCATCAATACTATACAAAAACACAATATACCAAGGCATGGCATTACAGAGGGAGAGAGAGAGAGAGAGTCATTTCACGTATTGAGGGTGAATACCACAACCATAACTGTGTCACATACATCATCTGGAACTCCTCACGATGTCTACATTTCTGGAAAAGTCTGCCTTGAAAATGGATTTTTAAGTATGTCTGAGAGCAAATGAATTTCTCCTCCTCCGTCAGCCATTGTAAGCATTAAAAAAATTCTAACTCAAATCTATTAATGTGTGCAGATCTCTACAGACATGTTTTGCTAGTCGAACTTCACTGTAACAGTTTTGCTCTAACCAAAAATTCAGAGGACAGAAAAATGCCATATGATACTGTCTTGCTAAAAATGCTAAAAAAAAAAAAAAAAAAAAAAAAGTTTAAATGTATAAAAACAATAGCAGAATAGTAATAAAAAAAAACATGCATTGTTGCTTGTTTATGGTTTCCTCTGCTGGAAAGAGGTACAATATGTCATTTTTACTGTTAATTAAAGCACTAAAAATACTAAAAACTCCATTACACAGACCTGTGTAAAAAAAATACTTATTTTCATGCTTTTTTACATTGATTTCAATCGAGAACAGTATGCATCATGTGCAGCATACTAGCATACTTAGTGCGTGTGTGGTTTTTTTTGTGTGTGTGTGTGTGTGTGTGTGTGTGTGTGTTCATATTGCTGGAAAGTGCAAGAGTATGGCCCAGTGCACCACAAAATGTGATCGGGAAGACCACATGATGTAAAATGTATTTATAACACATAATGCAACAAAAATAGTAATAATTAATTTTGCTTGCAAAGAGCATAGTATGGAACCATTCTTGCCATTTTCAGGCAAGTATATGGAAGAAAACCCAAGTTATGAAAAATTTAAACTTTAAATCGCCTCAAATTGACCCGAAGACAATAGGAGGGTTAAATGACACAACAGCAACTCAAATGACTAGTTAAACCGTTCTCTTTCAGTGTATGTTTTTATTTGTCTTTGTTCAACCAATTCTCTGTTGTGCTTTAAAGAGGGTTTCTATATTATTAGTTTACAGGGCTTAAGCTTTTTTTCACACAAACTATTCTCGGCTGTTTTTTTTTTTTTTTTTCAACTCACTGTAGTGCATTTCAATCCTGACGTCACTTCCGTCCCTCTCTCTCGCTTCCATCTTGCTCTCCGCGTGTGTTTGCTGCTAGCGTGCAGGTCAGTGAGGAGATCTAAAATACTCTCTTTCCTGCACAGACACTTCCAACTCCCAGGTGAAAGGTAAATTAAGAATCTGATTTACCAGACCGGCATTCTGGTATTTCATACGGAGCTTCCGTGGATACGTTCACAATCGTTACGGATTTCTGGGACGGGAGCCTGGTGGAGTGACAGGCCCAAAAGCTGCATTGATGGCTAGAATTGATTAATTTGCTTAGCGAGTATTTATCACATACATTTTTACATTGATGGTTGTTAACCAAGTTAATTCATTCGTACCCGGGTTAACATAAAAAATAGCGTTCATACGTGACGAAGTTAATTATAACTTGAACGTTTGTCTTTTCCCCTCAGCTTTTGTATGCCAGTGTTGTTAGAAAGTTAATACAACAGTACCTTTGGTGACATGTTAATGTTTACTGAATAAAAGCAGTCCTCTTGTGGTTACTGTGAAGTCTGTGAGTAGATTATATTTAATATAGTATCAAAAGAAGTCAGGTGGTGGTTTAGCAGCTTCCACGCGCCCAAAGCCGTGAGTTAGCGTTAGTTCCTCGCTTGGGCCTCACACTACTGTTGATTATTTTTTGATAAAAGCCGGTCGCTGGTTATTTATCCGGTATTATTTTGTTGCCGAATGAATTTTGTTCTTGGTTCTTAACACTACAATTCTATTAGAATGGTTTAGCTGGTTAAATGCTAACCTTTGTCTTTTGTGGTGTTAGACCGCACCCCTTTAACTCCCGGTGCCGTTTTAGTGTCTCACAACCTAGCGTGGCTTGTTAGGAAGTTGGCACATGGATTTACAACTTAGCTTAGCTGATATCAGTGGTCCTAACTCTTGTGCTCTAAAAGTCGCTTCAAGTCGCTAAATGACAAGATTTTGTTCACTGTAGGAAATAAGCTATGAATAAAACAGGCAGAGTAAATAGTAAAACACTAAAGCGGACAACTTTCTGATAACAGTAGTGTTTTATACCTCTTATACCACAGGGATTTGAAAGTGACTTTTTAATTCACATTTTCTTTCACTGATTTAGTAATATTTAATACTTATGCTTATGTTATAGCGGCTTTATACTGAGCGTGGTGAACAGCAAAGCTCGGAAAGTAGTTCCGGCTGTAACGTGAAGGATATGTTTATATTAGTGTGCTCGTTCTCGTACCTTATTATTTCTATATTAACAGCTTCCAATTTATTAAATTGATTAAAAAACGTGTTCAACAAAGTAAAACGTATAATCATGGATTTTTTTTAAGCACTCCACTGAATTGCGCTGCATCATCCCTTCACATGTCGACTGTTAGTCCTTACATACAGTTGAATCACTGGTTCATTTTCTTTTGAAGTTAAGACTAAAAACAATATTGTCCTGAAGATCCTTCTGTGGCTTTTGCTTTTTACATGTCCGTTTAAGTCTTCTTATAGAAAGTTTTGTATCAGTAACTTTTGAAAAATAACTTTCTTTGTTTACTAGTACTTTTCATCATGTAGAGTCTGCTTTACAAGTCTGTGAATAAGGTGTTACTGAAATAATACCGTAAGATTATTGCATTAATCTAAAATGATTACTTCTAGCTCTATTTTGTAGTTATCCTTTTTGATCATGGATTTCTTATTGTTTGTAGTACCACAAACTATATTTACATAAAGAGCAACAGTGATGTGAGCTGGAGTGCTGTATTGAATGCAGGACAGTTGTCTCATCAAAAATAAAATGAAGCTATTCTGTGCTTGAATGGTTTCACACAATGTATCTTGCAGTTAAGGAATAATTCTATTATGTAAACATGTCAATGCTTTGTCCTGCAGATGAAAGAGACAATAATGAACCAGGAGAAATTAGCCAAACTGCAGGCGCAAGTCCGCATCGGCGGAAAGGTAAGACAACGTTTTTGTGTTTGATCTATGACAAATAGGTTTTGGTTGTAAGAATTTGATCATATATGTGTGTGTTTTGTTTACGTAGGGCACTGCACGCAGAAAGAAGAAGGTCGTACACAGAACTGCTACTGCAGATGACAAGAAACTTCAGTTTTCTCTGAAAAAGTTGGGCGTTAATAACATCTCCGGCATTGAGGAGGTTCTGTCTCTGTTTCTCTGTCTGTATACACACACACACAAAATAAATCTGTACTGGATATGAAGTGCAGGGCTGATTGGCTGTTCCATGTAGTTACCAACATATGGAAGCATTGTAAGTGCATATTTGGACACTTAACTCCCCCCCCCCCCCCAACTAAAGTAGCAAATGACATCACAATGTCTTATTTCCAATTCAAAATACTTTTTGTGCTCACTTTGGTTAGACATCTTGCCAGTCTATTAAGCAGAGGCATATGGGTAACCTTGGATATTATTCAGAACATGTTTTCTAAAAAGTCACACTTGTTTCAATCCCTAATGTTTTGGATTTGTTTATTTTCTTGCAGTAAGTTTTTCATGTCACCAATGTGCTCTGTGTGATTCAAGTCCATGACCTCAGTAGTGTGGCGTTAAGTTAAATCTTTGGTTGGTTTAATGTTCTCTGAATATGCTCACTACATATGGTGTGTAGGTCTTTATATATTATATGCCTGATTGAACATGATTAGAGATTTAGTTAGCCACAGGATTTTAATATGCCAGTTTGTCCTCATCCCTCTCTTTACTTTCACTGAAATAAGATTATTGGCACACATTTGGTTGGGCTTTGACCATCAAACATGTTCTCTGTATGAGGTTGCCAAGCAGTGGGTCATTAATGGGGTTAGTTGTTTGTATTGAGTGTTAAATTATTGACATCTCTACACAACTGGTTGCTTTGATGTAATTGGACATGTGGCTCAGACAGTTCTAGATTTGACTGGTTACGATGGACTATGGAGCATTCAGTCAATTCTGAAAGCAGGGTGCCTGACTCCATTATTAGCTGTATCTATGTTCTGTATCTGATCAAGACTACTTGTTGCTCTGTTTTTGCAGGTGAACATGTTTACAAACCAGGGAACAGTGATCCACTTCAACAACCCCAAAGTGCAGGCTTCGCTGGCAGCCAACACCTTCACCATCACAGGCCATGCCGAGACCAAGCAGCTCACAGAGATGCTGCCATCCATCCTCAATCAGCTCGGTGCAGACAGCTTGACCAGTCTGAGAAAACTCGCTGAGGCCCTGCCCAAACAAGGTGCACCTTTTACTCGTCAGGTTCTCTTGTTGTATCATTATAGTTTAACGTGAAGAAAATGATTCATGGTCCAAGGAATGATTTTATATTCCTTGCTTGCCAATAGTGAATGTGTGAAGGTGAATAGTGAAGGTATTGAACATGAAAAGCTGGGTTTAGACCAATTGAGTTTTTGAAAATTGTTTTTTTTTTTTTTTTTTTCTTCCCTTCTCCGACTTCAATCTGTTCTTTAATATTGCCATTTAGGAAATTGAATGTCATGAAGTGCTAAATACCCGAATAGCTAACAGTCTAAATAGAGCTGTTGGTTAAAAAATTTGAGCTTTGTTTAGTCCATTGTAGAAATAATTAAAAAAGATTCAATAAAAATGTGGGTCTCCTGGACTCCACCAATTGTGGTTTCACCAAATGCTTATTTTTGTTTGTTTTTGTTTTGTTTGTGCCACTTTGATTGGAGATAAATGATGGACAATGCAGCATTATAGAACTTTGACGTTACCTAACCTCACAGAGGGTCTTCTTTTAGGTCCTGATTTTTGAGCTAGTGTGAATGTGCTGTCTGTAAAGAGGTCTGGGAACAGGTGGGTGATGGGGGTTTGACTTTGGCATGTGCCATGTGGGACAGCTGTCTTTAAATGTCCTTATGGTGAGGTTTAAAAGAGATTAAAGTCTGTTACATAATCAAAATTCTTTCATTTACAATTCAAGATTTAAGATTCAGATGTGTTTGGATCTTTAACCTTGTCCCTTTTTAATTGCAGCTGGTGATGGAAAAGCACCAGTGGCAGCAGGAGAGGAAGATGATGAAGTTCCAGGTTAGTCTTTCTTCTTCCCTTCCCCCTCTCCTCCACCTAAAACCTTTTAATTGACCTTATTTTCAATACAGGATAAAGTTTTCTTACTAATCACCTAATATTATATATTATAAATACTTTCAGACAGATATTTCAAACTAACTTTGTGCTTCTGATTACACTGTGATTTTTTTTTTTATGCTTCCTTACAGCATGGTTTTATATTTTAAGAGCTGTGAGTGCTGAGCCAGATAACTTGAAGGATTGTAAGGGCGGGACACACATAGGCACCAGGATATACCAGTTTTTTTTTATTACTTTGTCACTGAATAGAAACAGCTGGATGGTTTCAAGCAGTGATTTAGGAAAACCAGACAGATGTTGCTGTGGCTGAATTCTAGCAGCCCCATATATAACAGCTTGTTAGGAAGTTGGGTTCAGAGCACATGACACAGCATGGTGCAGAGAGGGTTAAGGGCCTTACTCAAGGGCCCACCAGTTGCAGCTTGGCAGTGTTGGCCTGAATCCTTGGCTTGCTGAACAGCAGCTCAGAGCATTAAACTTTTGAGCCACCACTCATTATGATTCCCCTCAGTTCACACTCACTTGTTGACAGCAGAGAATGTAATTAGTGGTTCATGGTTCACACACTAGACCTGAAGCTGGATATATTCAGTGCTGTTTCACAAACCCTACAGTTCTTATGTCACTTTCATCCAGGCAAATGATCACATTGTATATTTTCATTGTTTGCAGATCTTGTGGAGAATTTCGATGAGGCTTCAAAGGATGAGGCCAACTAACTCAAAAAGGAGAGACAGATATTCAGAATCTTCAAACTCAGCTGGGTCATGTGGGACTTCCTCTTCCCCCATTTTTTTTTTTTTTAAATTTTAAATATGTATTTGCAGTCCCTGTATTTTTTTTTTTTTTTCCCCTCTCACATGCACTGCTGTTTCCCCCTGTGTCCAAGCTGAGAGTGTGAAGTGTGTTTAACCGCACAAAGTGTCGCTGTGTGTGGTCCCCAGGGCATCCTGCCCATCTCTCCCCGTCACTGAGACTCTCCTTTGCGGCCTAGCTGAAACCCACATCTGGAAATAAACATTTGCTATTGATGAGCTTAATAAATCCAGTGCTGTCTTGCCTTTTTATTTTTAAGGAATCATGCTTTACTTTTAATTTGGAAATAATTGTCATGTAACAGTCAGATTTCCTGTTAGTTTTTTATTGCTGACACTCAGAGGTTTCTTAGTGAAAATATGCTGTTTTGCACTAATCTCTAAAGAATTTGAGATATTTATCTGTAAAAGCAATAACTAATTGAATATAGTAGAGTGTAATGGAATGATGCCAAATTGGGTTTTAATGGAACCTTAGTCCAGACATAACCCACATCAATGCCTCATTCAACTTTTAAGACGTGTGTTACGTGGCAGCTTTCATGAAAATCTGCTGTGTATTTCATTTAAAAAAGCATGTTTTCCAACCAATAGTTTTACTATATGGCCAAAGTTTATGGATAGCTTACCATCATGCCCATACTAGATGATGTCTTTTTGCTGTTAGAATAACCTCCACAGGTCCAGTTACTCCATTGCATTGCTTAGTCATAGACATAAATAGCTTGTGTAGTATATAAAAGCATATAGCTGCATTGTTTATCCTGGAGCCTTAATTTTCCTCATTTGCACAGATTCATGTTATTTCACTAAAGTGTCCAATGGAAATGTGATAGTTTCCTTAAGCCTCTATAAAACCTTATTTATAGAATAAAAATCATGCTCTTGTTTGAAAAAGCATTCTTGTACAAATATAATGTAGTCTATAATTTTGGCTGTCCAATTTTATTGTAGAACAGTCATTTCATTGAAAAACCTTGAGAACACACACACTACCTCACACAGCGACCAAGACACTGAATAAATATCCACAGTACAGAACTTCACACTTTAACATGTATCTTAAAAAAGAGAGAAATGGAAGATTAAATTAGCTTAAGTAACTTCAGACTAATGTAAACATGCACAAAGTTCATTGGTTTCCTCGAACTGATCAATAATCAGTCTTCTTTTGTGCCCTTTTTCACCTGCAGGTTGTCACTAGTTGCAGTCACTCTTTGATTCCTTGTAGCAGCTTTAGTAAATGTGCTTCCATCACTTGCTGAACTGAAAACGCAGCACAAAGACAAAGGTGTCACGCTTGGATATAACATGACATTTAGTAGATTTTTAATCATGGTGTCCAAAGCTTATCCAGAGAGGGCTGGTGTGGGTGCAGGCGTTCTTTCCAATAAAACAGAAGCCACATATGAATTGACCGATGAATGCTACAGTAAGATCAACTGATTAAACAGCTGGATTCAGGTGTGGCTCCTGCATGACTAGAATGAAGACCTGGACCCACACTGGCTTGTTGCAGATAACAATGGACACTAAATTGCTCATTAAACAGCTCAAGTGCCTATAAGTAATGTTTTTTCTTGGCTAAATAGGACATTGTGCTTCCTCCCATATATGGCAATAATCTGAAGTGCTCCAGCAATGTAATTACAAATATTAATCATTCAGATCAATTTTATTTCTATACTGCTTTTAGCAAACTGCCACAAATCAGCTTTACAAAACTCTGGATGAAGATTTAGATTAGGAAAATCGCTGAGGTGACATGATGGAAAGGAACCCCATCTCCTTTCTAGGTGAGACAGGATGGTGAATAAGAAGGACCACAAATTGAAAACCATTTGAATTTATGGAGTAGGAGAAGTAAATTTTTAAACCACATTAGGGCATAATGTATACAATGGATTTAAAAGTCTTACACACCACTGTTAAACTGCTGGTTTCTGTCATGTAATAAAATTAAACCAGGATCAATCATGTCCAAGCTTTTTCCACCATAACTGTAAAATTCCTACATATAAAAAGTGAAAAAACAGAATCTGAAATAATTTAGAGAAAAATAAATCAAAGTTCCAAAGTCCTGGTTGCATAAGCGTGTATACCCTTTGTGTTCAGAATGAAACTCTCATGATCATCATACAGATGACATTAATTATATTATTCTAATAAAGCTCAGCTGTTTCTGTAGGATTTTCTTGAAGTTTTCTTTGCTTCATCCAATTTCTGAAGCCATGATCCACAAAGCATACATAGTATAAAAGATAAAAGAATTTCAAGGACATTAACTGTGCCCAGCATCAACGAATACAGAAAATGGATCTCCACCGGAGAGCCTGCCAAGTGACCTACGGCAACATTAAAGGAGCAGCTGGAGTATCTGACAAACACTGATTACTCTCTGCATGTGACAACAATCTCTCATATTCTTCACATTGGTGGCTAGCCCTTTCTAACATAAAACATCCATCCATAACCATGTGGGACAACGTTTCGGATAAAACCAATTCCAAATTGTACCATAATTCTATAATTACAAAAGGTATGTTTGGCACAAATAAAACACCACCAAACGAACACCGTGCCCACAGTGCAGCATGGTGGTGGCAGCGTCATGCTTTAGGGCTGATTTTCTTAAGCCAGATTGGGGCTTATATCAACTTGGAGGCAATGATGAATAACTACAAATACTAATTTAAGATGGAAAGGAGTTTCAGCACAACAAAGACACAAATCATATCTCCAAATCAACAAAGGAATGGCTTAAACGAAAGATGTTTCTGATTGACCAAACCAGAACACAGACCTGAATCCAATCGAAAATCTGTGTGATGATGTGCACGGGAAATGTGCTACATTTTGATGGATCTAGAATGTTTTTGCATTTCTTGATAGATATCCCGTGATTGCATGCAAGGGATACAAAACCAAATAAAGTGTTTTTCTTTTTTTTACTTTAAATTCTATACATTTCAATATTAAACATTGTGTAGTCTTCCACCAAAGGTGCCATATTCTGGGATGTTTAATGCATGTGATATTCATCCTTTGGTCTCCAACCCAGTGTACAGCAAATGAATTCCAATACTATTGGAGGGGACTGTATGTGTTCTGTAGGTGTCTTGATGCCTGTTGTTGAGAAAATACCAACCCCCAATTGTGTTATTACTTTTAATGTGAATGACTGGGTTTCACAAAAGTCTCAAAGAATTAAAATTCTGCGTAACTAAAATACATATTGAAATTATTGAAACTATTGAAATATAAACATACAGAATAATCTGTATACATAAAGTGTGGTAATTAATCATGATTTATAGGACTTTAAGTGAATCATGCAAGGTTTTTTATAGTTTCAATTTCTTGTGTAAAATGTTCCTACAAATGACGTATAAATTGTTCGTATCCAGCTTGACAAATGAGACCCGGTAAATTATGGACATAAATGTTACAGACATTTACAATATCAACAAATCCTTACCATGTCGATGGCCCATTGCTACTGCCATGTCCATAGCATTGAAGCCAGAGTCAGACTCCATGGTTGGGTCAGCTCCATTGTCTGTTCAAAGGATGAAACGTTATATAGTGCACATTCAAATAGTTTTCAAACCCTAGCGTACAATCTTTTGTAAAAACGTAAGCTTTGTCCGCTTACCCAAGAGTAACTCCACACAGCGGACATGGTTCCCGTGCACCGCATAGAGTATAGGCGCTCCTCCATTCTGAGACAAACATAAACATAATATTCAATACAGCAATAGTGTAGCAAAACTCTTATGTTACAGCCATTAACATATTGGAATAGTTTGGCTATAAACTATTCCCTGCCTGCAGTCAATCAAAGAGGCTTTGGTGTTTGCTCGTACATTAGATATAAGCCAATTATTAATTAATGCTCCCAGTTCCTACACTGAATGGCCAATGCAAGTTGAGTGTGTTGTTTTCTTAGACAGCTATTATCACGTTTTCCTTTGGTATCATTCAGGTTTGAAGAACTCGCATCTAGAGGAACTTGAGAATCACAAATCTAAAATAATTTGGGAAGAAGTACAAAGCTCTTTAATCAAGCTGTTGTATGTCATTTCTTACCCAGTCATATTCATTAACATTCACACCACAGTCGATGAGCATTCTGACGATATCTGTGTACCCTTTACTGCAGGCCAATGATAATGCACTTTCTCTTCCTTTTGCCAAAATATGGGGGTCTGCACCCTGAAAAAGAAAAACTATGTTAGTACACACACACACACACACACACACCTCTGGCCAAAACACAACAATATTTTTTGCATCCCGTTCTAGTCAAGTCAAGTCAAGTCAAGTAGCTTTTATTGTCATTTCAACCATATATAGCTTAGCAGTACACAGTGAAATGAGACGTTTCTCCAGGACCATGGTGC
>JAOTRN010000030.1:8393423-8405734 GCA_028566695.1 Bagroides melapterus
AGAGTCGCCGTTGGTTGCAGCCTCCCTAAACATATCCCAGTCAGTGCACTCAAAACAGTCCTGTAGAGCAGAGATGGTCCCCATTATCTGTATTAAGAACATATTTCCACTAAATCTTGGAGTGTAGCAGTGGGGATTTGTGCTCAATCTACCCCTAACTAGAGCATTATTGAGGTGCTAGGTGAGGAGGTGTGGTTCATAGTCAGCTTTCCAGTTCCCAGAGCTGTGCGTTGGGGTTCAGGTCAGGGCTCTGTGCAATATAAACCCAGCAAATGTCTTCACAACCCTCGCTTTGATCACAGGGCCACTGTTAGGCTTGAGCATGTTTTAGCTCCAGTGAAAGGAATTTGCATGGTTACAGAATACAAAGACAATACAATTGTGTGTCCAATTTTGGTGCAGCAATCGGGGGAGCAAGAGGCATGAATGGTGGAGAGGACCTTTATGTGATTGTGATGCTCAGATACATTTGGCCATATAGTGTAGGACAGGTTTAAATAAAGTCAGCTCAATTGTACTTCTGGTCAGATATACAGTATCTCATAGGCAAACCTGATGAATGAGGTAGCTGCTGCTAGAATTTACTTATACTTTTTGTTTATGATCAGATTAAACCCTATGCAGCTTTGATGAAAATTGGTTACAGTACTCACACTCTGGAGCAGAAACTCCACCACAGCAATCTGACCATGAGCTGCAGCCCACATTAACGGTGTGAAGCCCTCTTCATCCTGTAGGTTTATTGCTGCCTCTGATTGGCAGAGAGACAAAATCACACCAGTCTTAATCCTTACAGCACAAATCTTTAACTCTGTCAAAACAGTCTGCAAAAATGACTCATTTTATATGATCATAGAGCCTTGCCTTGTTCTATTCGGCTGGCTAAGTAGATCATTTCTCCTTGTGCTGCAAGCTGGTGAATGGACAGAGCTGGAAAAATCAACAGCAGACAAACAAAATGAAATATTTTCACTAAGTTGTGCTGGCTAACAAATAGAGTGTTAAGCTAAAAATTCATCCAAGAAATATTTTAATCATTTCAAACCTTGTTTTTTAATGTGTAATATACATATCAGATATCAAATATGCAACAGATGCTGGTAAACTAAATAATGCGAAGGACAAACAAGGGACTCATCACAAAAAAAAACAGGCATCCAAGTAACAATACACAGTATTAATTAGAAAAGTTCTGTTAAAAAAAAAAAGAAGAAATGTTTGGCTCACAGTGAACAAGCAGCGGAGTGGACGAGACCTCGTTGCCACGGTGCTTATTGGTAAGTGTTGTTGACTGCTTGATCGGTGAGAAGTGCTTGGTGGTGGAAGGTGTGTATACATGTCTAACCTGGATCCCAGGAGATGGTGAGGTCTGAATGTTGCATTCCGCTGGACAGAGAAAGAAAGACACCATTAAACATCACAATCGATTATTGAATATTCTGCTTCTATTAGTGAAGCACAAAAACATGGAGTGCAGTGCAGCCGCTTCAAATCCTTAACCATTGCCTTACCTTTAAACAAGACTGATGCTACCTCCAGATCAGAGTTGACCTGGTCTTGGATATTCTTACTGTCTTCCTCATTCAGAGACTTCACAAAGCGCGAGCACACGTTCATGTCAAACCGGTTTGGCAAGATGAATTTGGGGCCCATGGCCACATTCTGGGAGCTGGCATCCTCCACCGTGCCAATAGTTACAGCAGGCTCCACTTTGATGGTCGTCATATCCGGCAGAGGGCACATGCCCTCCATTTCTTCTGATGCCATGTGGTCCTGTGGATCAGATCAACTTCTGGATGATGTGCATGCAAATGACAATCTTGTCTGAAGAATAGTGAGATAATTGGCAGTGAATAATTTTGAACATAGACTCTTAATTATGCAATGGCAATAGCATTCAGTATAAAAACAAAACAAAAACAAAAACACATGCATGCATGTATATAATTGCGTTGTTGATGTGAGACACAAACATCATAGACAACAGGCAACAATAGTGCGCCTGACATGAGCCAATACCAAAAGAAATGTTTGTGTGATTTCAAAAAGGACATACCTAATTCATTCTCAATAAGATGCTCCTGTACGAAACTGTGATCTTTCTCAAGCACCTCTTAGTTAACGTTGATTCCGAAAAAAAAAAAGCAGCTGAATCAACCGCAGATCCTGACAGATCCTCTGTTGTCTTCTAAATAGCTGTGTCTCTGGTGCTAAGCTAACCTGCTAGGTACATATTTTAATCATAACTCTTTCCGGTAAGACTTTTCCTTAAAATGTAATTATATATCTGAGTATCTAATTGAAAAGTTAGGTTAACAACCAAATACTGTAAACTCGGATATTTATCCGTAGAACCATTGCAAACGCTTAGAGATAGCTAGGTAGGGAGTTTAATCCGCATCGCGCATGCGTACTACATTAAGACGCGCAGTACGCACGTTTAAGGGAGGGTTATGCGCATGCGTGGTGTGAATCTGGGAGTCGGGCATATGCAGCTTGTGATGCACCTGACGCTGTCTTTCGACTACCGAGGCACAGTTAATGTCACATGATCCCACACCAAAGGTGTTATGAGGTTAAACATTCTGACTGTGTTGATAAAATGGTCCCTTTCCAGGCTTCAAGTGTACACTAGTGCCTTCTAGTGGTCAAAAAGCAGACAGCTGTTAAGGGGGCTGGCTAGGCCCTCACTTTCAAAAAACAAGCAAAAAAAAATTTAATGAAAGAAATTGCGGGTGATAGAACAATGGACAGACATACACAACAAACACAGACAAAATATAACAAAACACAGTAGAATGAAATCAGACCTCAGTGAAGTTGGCACCCCATGTAATTAAATTATCATGAAAACTATACCACATTTGTGCTTGTACGTATTTGTGCAGTTTGTGCCGCAGAAAAGAACGTTTGTGCTGGTTTGGTATCTGAGATATTAAAGATGGGTTTTTTTTTACTGTGTGACATCATTCGCCACCCCATGTTATCTAAATCACTTTAAAACTATGCCGTTCATTTGTGCTCGATTTGTGCAGGTTTGTGCCATCTAAACAAACGCTCTAACTGCTTACCGTCCTGAGATATAACAAGAAATTTTCCGGAGTGGTGACGTCTTTCTCCACTCCATTTTGTCCAAATGTATTCAAACCAGTGCCGTTTTTTTGTGCTTGATTTGTGCCCGAGTTGACTTGCGTTTGTCCCAAGTTAGTTTGGCAAAAGAGGAGGAGCTTGATATTTTTGCTCAAACTGTGCATCTCTGTAGAAATCATTACAGTTAATCCTGTTAATGTTAATCCTGACACTTTCTACCATATGTTGTTCATTTACATTCATGCAGTTTGACAATCAGACATAACACACACATTCTTACCAGTTTCTGAGTCCCTTTACTAACAAAGTCTCTTAATCTCAGTGAACACACTGCCGACTGGAAAAAGACCAGGCAATGCTTTCTTTTAACTTCTTTAGCTGTCCAGTTTAGTGAACCTGCACCCAGTGCAGTCTCAGATGCTTGTTATTAGCTGATGTGGTCTTCTACTTTTGTAGCCTGTAGGTGGAAAAGGCAGATACTGTTCTGCTCATCAAGGTAAAGACTTAATTGGGTTACCATTTACTTCTTGTCAGCTTGAACCAGTCTGGCCATTTTCCTCTGATGTTTCTCATTTAGGTGGCATTTCCACCCGCAGAAGTAACACACTGTTTTTTTTTAGGCACCATTCTGTATAAACTTTAGAGACTGCTGTGTGGGAAAAATCCCAGAACACCAGCAATTTCTGAATACTCAAACCAGCCTATTGTCACAATAGAAGGGCTGAGAGAGTTGCAGTTGCAGGTAAGGTAAATTTTATAACATGGCACAATGGCAAAAGTTCCAAATTTACATGCAGAATCTCAACGTCAGGCACAAGTTTGCACGAAAAAAACACGAAACCAAACAAAAAAGACATAAGATACTTTGAGCATGAGAATCATTATTTTGGGGGGCTTGAGGAAGTGAGTGTGCAATCTGGGAAAAGTTGTCCAGTGCAGCCATGTTTGTAAGCCTTGAAGATGGAGTCAAAGTCTCTGATGATATGCAACAATAAAAGACCTGCATTTCTCTTGGGAACTTTCTGGACACCATTATCTTTTAACTTGTAGCTCTTTCAACTACCATTATAGCTTGCAGTTTCCCAGCATTTTAATATAAGATAAGGGTTCTCCCGTCCTTGCAGCTGGTTTTACCCTCCTTTTTCTTACGAGATACAGTAGCTCATTTGGACACAGGAGGCAGCATGAGTAAGCTCCCAAGGCCATGGGTCTCCTTGTTGCTTTTTTTTCTTTTATTATTATTGCCAAACTGCATGCTATCTGTCTTTTCCCATGTCTTTTTCCCAAGGCTGAGAATTGCCTACCAGACTATCATCACCCATCCCATATGATTTGACAAGACTGCTCACAAACACAGACCACTCGGTCTGTGTGTCATGTTAAACCCCATACAATCAAACCCAAAAAATCTAATCAATAATTCAAGCCTGATAACTCAATCATGCTGTCTCCTTGTTATTTCCCATTAATTTAATAAAAACACATTTCAGATGCATGAATACTTAAAATTATTTCCCACAAATGTTTAGAAAAAAAAGATTCAACAGTTCAAAGAAGTGCTATGGTGCAGTATACAGTTTCTAGAAAAGCACTGGGAAGTAATCAGTAATGCTACACTTCTCAGGAGAACACCACCACACCTGGAGTTTGTAAAGTATGTGCACCGTGGGTCAATGACACCACTCCACTCTCAGCACTTTGTCAGCATATGCTATGTTTTGTTCTTTAACTACAATATCATCTACTGAAAATATACACTATATATTGGCAGTCTAACACAAAGTTATTATCTGATTCATTATTTGTGTAGTGCTCAAAATGTGCATATCTATTTTAATATTCGGATTTAAAGATTGCATTATAAAGACAGTATAATTTTTTGGGACATTTTTCTTTTAACAGTGATGAAGACCTATCACTTATAAATGCAGATGCAAATGCATATGATGTCATGATTTTTTTTTCCTGTTTCCTGTTAATGTCTCTACATAAGCTTCTGCATACTCTTCTTTAAAGCTAAAAAAAAACCCTTTATACTTATGAAACCTCGTTTCACTATTGTAAAACTTTTTGGAAAGCTTTTTTTTTTTTTAAAAAAAAGCCATACTGTCTATATCCGCATTCATTTTTATTTGGGAGACATTTTTTATTTTAATGAGACAGCAAAACACACACACACACACACACACACACACACACACACACACACACACACACACACATATTCCCTCAATAAAGTTAATTCATAATTAACTTAATCTAAATTTAGAGCCATTCTTTGCACACCCTCATTCTCTAGACTCGAATGTTGTCATTTCTGTGTAAACATGTCAGGATGATCTGAAAGGTTTTACTTTTATTGTATTACCAACTGCATGAGTAGAAAACATGACAACAACAACAACAACAAAAGAACAAGTACACTGTCAATGGTTTAGAATGCTTAGAGAGAGGCAAATGCAAGTAAGGAATTCTGTTTGATTTCAGAAGCAGCAAACAATCTCAGTAAACATTTAATCACAAGGTTTGGTACAGTCAGGATACAAGGTAAGCAGAATATACTGTATACATCAGAGAGTAATGGAGTAAAAGTCTAGTACAAAGGATGAATGACAAGATTGCATTGCTTTTTACCCAGTGTTATGAAACCCTGCTGAGTTAGCACAATGAGACGTCACAAAGGTCTTTGTCACAAAGCAGCTGTACACAATCAAAGACAATTATCGAAAGTAAGAGTAGTGAATCAGTTTGTCCCTGATGAGCAAGCCGAGGGTGACGGTGGCAAGGAAAAACTCCCGTCGCCCTAGCTCATCAGGGACAAACTTATTCACTACTCTCACTTTCCATAATTGTCTTTGGTTGTGTACAGCTGCTTTGTGACAATGACCATTGTAAAAAGTGCTATACAAATAAAATTGAATTGAATTGAATTGAATGAAGACCCAACCATAACGCTGACTGATACACTGACGGTTCAAAGAAGTTTCTACATCTTCATCAGCAGTCATTTGGAAGGGATTAGTTTTGGGCCTGTGGTGAGCTCAGAAATTTTGCTGACCCATTAGATCCTCAGGAGTTCTTGGTTGCACAACTAAAACTGTTGTAGAAGGACATTAGTTACATTATTTATTATCCAATGTCACCTAAATAAGGATGAGAATCACTTCTGAGTCTGGGTCCTCTCAAGGTTTCTTCCTCATATGAGCTCAGGGAGTTTTTCCTCGCCACTGTCGCCTCCGGCTTGCTCATTAGGGATAGATGTTAGAGATAAATAGAGTCTTAATTTTGTAATTTTATTTTTTTATTTCTGTTTTTTTTCTCCTTTTCATTCTGTTTTTATACTTCTATAAAGCTGCTTTGAGACAATGTGAATTGTTAAAAGCGCTATTAAAAAATAAATTTGAATATGAATTTGAGCAACAATGGTTCAAGGGGCCCAGGGGATCTCTAGTGTGAAAATCCCTAATGTGTGTGTCTGGGTTATAAGAAACACTTGCTACAGAATGCAATGGCAAAACAGATAAACTGGTAAAAGGACAATAGCAACTTACAGAGAGTAAAAGACTCAAGAATGTACCAGCAAGACCAAAAACAGTAAAACACTGCACAGGGAAGGAAAATAGCTAAGCAGATGTCTAGATGTGGTTTGATCATACTGAGTAGTTAAAAACACTCTGTATACACAATAATGGATTTGTAAATTGGTCCCATTCATATTACAGTTATTCTTCAGATCATACAGATGATGAGTTCTGAAATAATAAATCAATAGGAGATGCACCATTTTCAGCTCTGCCATAATTATCCATACATACATACATTTGTATTGCTCTGATCTCTGGATTTGAGTTAATGCCTTGCCCACTGTAATGTCCTTCGACTGCATGGGTATTGATGAGAGGGTGTTGTCTCGAAGTAGTGAACAGGTTTACACTTTATTTAGACACCTGTAGTTTTAGCAGGCAGGTGTATGACTGTCTAACTTGACAACATAGCTACACACACATTACCGGATTTCTTACTGCCTCAGCTGCAGACTACTGTAAACAAAACATTAAATGGGCAGTTACATTTACAGACAAATTACCATTTTCGCATGTCACTGGATCCATTCATGCCACATTTATGACAAAAGGCGTTTAATGGATACAGAGAATCCTTCAGCTATGGAAATGCATGGAAACATCTAACCTCTAAAGCCATGAAAAACCAACACAGAGTGCTGGTGTAATCTGGTGTAAATGTACTCACCCGATTGAGTTCACAGGCTCTTCCAGGTCACATTCAGAGGTATAACTGGCATTGGCTGAAAAAAAAATACAATGGCTCACCATACAAGTGCAGACATTTCTAATACTTTTTGATTTTTCCACAGCATCCAAATGTGATTTTTAAAAAAGAATATTGCAGAGAATGTCACGTCAGTAAATTGTCTAATGTACTAGTCATAATTACTCTAAAACACTAGTCATAATTAAATATTAAAAATAAAATCATTCACTGATTAGAATTTAAATTTTATATATAATGTTGGTCATGACACATACTTCTGATTTCTCTCTGAAGTTTGTGGTTTATTTTATTATTTTTTTAACCCACAGTATTATGCGTTTGGTTCCGATCTTTTTCGTTAATCATGAAAAAAAAAGCTTCATCATTTGATTTGTTCTCTTGCCACAGCTAATAACTGTATTGGACATATCCCTGGTATATGTATTGTGAAACATTGTGCACTGATGTCCAAAGCAAATTAGCATGCAGAGACTAGAATCTTCCTTTCACATTTCATTAGCCAGCTCTCGCGCTACGGACTTTTTTCATTACAGATGTGTTATCAATATAAATAATGTAGTTTATCATTTTATTAACACAATATCGTAGTGAGTATGAAGACAGTTAGCTTGCTGAACTCGGTTAAAGATTTTATTCAGTATAATATTTATATAAATTTGAGTCAAGGACAGGAGGTTTTAGAAAGTTTAATCAGGTCACATGTACAGTCAATTTACACAAACAGACTCACAAAATTACAATTTGCCTGTTTCTTCAAAAGTTAACTATCTATCAAACTCGGACCCCCCCCCCTCTCTCTCGCTCTCTCTCTATTAAGGATTAGTAAATAAAATATGTATTTAATTAGAAAAATACTCTACTTGCCAGTGTTAATGTATCAGTTCTGTTTGTGCTCTAACATTAGTTACATTTGCTAACAAACCGGGCAACTATGTATTATTTAGAGTGAAACATTTAAACCTATAGATGGTAAAATATTCTCTTTTATTATTATTGCTTTGTCATGAATTATACAATTTAATTGTTACCTGTGCACTTGAAAACCTGGCTGCCCGTTACACAATATTTTGCCTAATTTCACCTATTAACTAATAAACCTGGCTATTGGTTTTAAATGTATGATAGAAAATGTTAGTTATAATTGAAGTCATAATTCTGAATCACAAAAAAACTAATTTATTGCAGAACGTGTGGATGTGCGAGGAGAAACACTACATACTCCCTCTGTACACCAGGTATGTGTCAGTTGTTGATGTGTCAGTTGTTCATGTCTTCAGGTTGTTGAGCCAAAACTGCTGCTGTGTCCCACCAAACCTCACCATTCAGCTGTCAGTCTGGTAAACAAACTTATTTACTAGAGCTAGTCACTCAATTTTACAAAGTTGTTTTAAATATGTAAGGAAAGCAGCGTAATGTTTGATGTGGTATTATGAAACTACTATCATACAAAGCACTTGTTTTTGTTCTGCTGGAGTTCTTTTGTCTAATTGTTATTTGCAGGAATTCTCTTCTATAAACACCACTGAAGATCTTCTCACTGGAATTCAGGTAACAGATTATTCATTATGACATTACAAAATTGTGGCATTATGGCATTACTAATTGTGTTTGTGTGTTAAGGTGTGTTACAAAATGTTGTTAACTGCAGTGACTAATTGTGTTTGTGTATTAAGGTCATTGAGCCATACCATCAGCTGCTGCCCACAGCAAATTACACTGAATCTTCTGCTGACGTTCCAGTAAACAAACCTTTCATTTATTTACTAAAGTCAATTCTTTGTTAGGAAAGCAACAGAAATTTAGATGTGTTAGAATGAACTATGACAAGAAACACTTATGATGGTCCTGCTCTACTTTTCACAGCCTCTCACTGCTTGGAATGCTGGACAGCACCTGGCAAAATGTTAATTTCCTCTCTGGTGAACTTAAATTTTTTTTTTTTTCCATTTCTACTCAGTGTACATCAAGAGGTACTTCCTATAAGTGGTCCAGTGAGTGGGACCTGCTGGTTCAGTACCACCAAGACCTGCTACTTGAACCACTTGGTAATTACACTCTTAATTACTCTTACATTAATGACCCTTACATTACACTGACATAACGTGTATTATTTAGATAATAACTTTCAGAAGTTTGTTTGTAGTTCTTTTATTTTTCTGTGGTGTCAACATGTAGCTTTTTTTAATTAACAGCACACCTGTCTGGCACATACCTGCATGTGAGGGGCACGTGGACAACATCCCTTGGGAGAGAGTAGAGACTGAAACTCCTTAGAGTGATTTCCAGGGACTCTGAGTTAATTCTGTGTTTCCAAACTGATGTGTATCTACATATGCTGCTATTCCCCTGAATGACAGGCTTTAAAATTTACTGTGTGACTTTTAATGATTCATTTTAATTTGGCTTTCAGGAGAGCCTGACCCCAGAGGAGTGGGAGGTGCCCTTTATTAGGTACAATTACTCTTCATAGTATAATAGTGTAATGGTGTCTTATTTATGTGTACCATACACTAAGCTTTTCCATTGTTTCTTAGCTTCTATCTTTCAGACAGATGGGTCACTGACATTGGGCTGAAGCTACCTGCTCTCCGCCAGGCGTTTACTGTGAGTAAAGCTTGGTGTAGCTGCTGTTATGGCACAGGTAAAGTCCACTCTGCTTTAACTTATATTGTGTACTGTCTTTTATTCAGATTATACTCTCCAGCATCCACAATATAAACTTTCTGGTTGTGGTTGGAAAGAAGATAGTGATGCGACTGGCAGCAGCTAATAACCAGGTGAATATTTTTGTGCAAAATAATTTCATTCACTTATCTTCAAAATGTTCAATTAAAAATGAACAATTACAGCATGCTACGAATGAAGGACATATTTAGGATAAATATTAAAACAAAATGCTCTTAGGTATGCAATAGTTGGAAATTTAGCCTATGTGTTACATCATCTGTGTATGTTTAATGGAGAACCGGACATTCTTATTCTTTCATACTGCTTCTTGTTAGGGGTAAAAAAAGAGTAGCAATATTGAACACCGTAGCCAAAGTGAGTTATAGAGATTTGTTTTTGTTTTGTTTGAACAGGATGCAGTTCATGTGGAGTTGGCCTACGAGGCTCTGATAATGGAGCTTGTTGAATTTCTCTTTCAAAGTTTGAGGGAGGATTCTTGGAGAAACTGATGGTGCTCATCACTATGTGGGAACTGGATGTGTGGGAGCCTGCAGCAAAGCTGTATTTCGCAGTGATTTACATAAGTGTTGAATATCTTCTGATGCCACGATACACAAATTCTCAGATTTGTATCTCTATATCAGTGACTCTGTGTTGGATTCATGTTTGGTGTGTGTGTTTCACTTGTCAATAGGATCAGCTGACAGATCTTCTAGAAGTTCTGTTTTCTCAGCCTGTGGAGCTCTACGATGACCCAGCAGCTTTGGGTCCCCACAACTAAGTGTCTCATCATACTGCATATCCAGCTGATGATGAATACTTTGGAGGTATGTATTCTCTTACCCCTACATCTCCCCATTCCCTGTCACCCCTTATTTTAAACACACACATACACACACACCACAGAAATTTACTGCTTTACACTACTTTAATTTAGTTATTGACGCTACATCATAGTTTGAACTTTTTATACACACCATCCACTAATAGGAACATCTGTACACCTGCCCTTTCATGCATTTATCAAATCAGCCAATCATGTGGCAGTAACAAAATGCATGAAATCATGCAGATGCAGATCAAGAGTTTCAGTTAATGAATACATAAGACATCAGATTGGGGAAAATTGTGATTTATATCATTTATAATGATCAATGTCTTAAATAACATGTCAGTTTCCTTTTTTATCCTTTGTAACATTTCACATTATTCTTTTTCATTATTCTTTTTCATTTGCCCCACATAGCTCAAGCTCATTACACAAGCATTTTGTAAATTTAGTTATATTTCAGTTACCACTGTGTAACAATTTCCCTTCTTGTTTTAACAGGTCTACAGGACTTAAGGATTGTCTGTAGCCTGTGTTTCCATTCTTTTCCTCCTTCTATCAATCCCACCACAATTTCTTCCCCCTTTGTAGAACCTAAACACTTTCCTCTGTCATATGTAAATAGTTCTGTATCTATAAATAGTTCTGTTTTTAGTATAGTATTTATATAAATTATTCAATAAAATATTATATAAAGTCTCATTCTGATCATTTCTTTTCGTCAATATACGTACAGTGTTCCTTTAAAAAGCAACCCAAACACACAAAGCAACATACACAGATAAATATCTTTTTAAACAATGTCGGATTTTTAAAGAATGAGTCGTTCACCAAAATGCGGAAAATCATAAATAACAAAATTCAGACTTTTATAGCCTCAAAATTTGAGAGCGGCACAAATCGAGCACAAACGAACGGCACGGGTTTGAATACATTTGGATGAAATGGGGTGGAGAATGACCTCACCGTTCCGGAAAATGTTCTTATTATATCTCGGGACGGAAGCAGTTAAAGCGTTTGTTTTGATTGCACAAACCTACACAAATCGGGCAGAAATGAATGGCGTGATACCAAACTAGCACAAACTTTATTTTCTGCGGCTCAAATACAGCACAAACGTGATATAGTTTTCGTGATAATTTAATTACATGGGGTGCCAACTTCACGGAGGTGGAAATCAGTTGTAACATAAACCCAACCCCCTTTAAATCAAACAACACAAGGGTAATGCAATAAAGCTTTTGCTTTTCAGTGTGCAGTGTTTTTTGCATGTCTTATATTAATTAAAAGCAATACTGTTTGTGTATTTTATTTCACATTTTTCACTAGTGTGAATTAATTCCTGCCTTAAGATGGATTGCATTCATTTTTGAAGCAGATATTTAAAAATTCTAGGCTATTTTCAACAGGTTATCATTTTAAATGAATATAT
>JAOTRN010000030.1:8427648-8441301 GCA_028566695.1 Bagroides melapterus
CATGTGTATGATGTGGCTCTTTGCAGTAACACAGAAAAAAAAGTGGCTCTTAGTCTCTGACTAGTTGGCCACCCCTGATCTAGGATTATAGATATAGGATTGTGTCTTCATGTTTTTCACTGCTTGGGTGATAAAACCAGCAAATGCCATTTTGTAAACCTGCATAAAAGTGACAGGGAATTTCACATCCTAGCCAAACTAGAGCGGAACATGAGCCTCTTCAGGTAATGAGCACAGAAGTGATTATATTATATGAAAATGCCAAGAGTTTTCATCTATGTATATACTGTGTGTGTGCATTATATGAGCTGGTTTTACCTCCTGCAGCTTCAAAATATCTTTGCTGGCAAAGCTAATCATGGAGATTACTTATTTTTCTAAAATTCTTCTAAAGGAAACACTGTGTTCCCTTTCGAGATGTGCTCTCGCATTGCGTCAGCGTCTGACTCTATGGGAATCCCTTCCCCACTTCCCGAAAACGCTGAAGCCTTATTGGTAACGTCCACGGACAAACGCGGGCAAATGGCGTTTCAGCCCGCCATGCCGGGTGGGGCTATCTGCCTATTTAAGCCCTGCTGAAATGCTGTACTTCACCAATCCTTCTCTTCCCCGCGAATCATCTCGCTGAGCCAGCGCCGTCAAGAAAGCCGAGCAGCGGAACCGGCCGAACAAGACGCCAAGCTAGTCAGAGCTAGCTACGCTATGCCATCTTCCCCTGCAGCTATCTGGCGCATAAGAAAAGAGCAAATTTTTCCAACGGCGAGAATGTGAAGAGCGTGCGGCTCATGCAGTGCTCTGCTGCCGGCCGCTGACCCACATAGCGAGTGTGGCTCCTGTCTGGCCATGCCCACGCCAAAGCCGCACTCGCTGGCACTGAGTGCAAGCATTGCGAGGCGCTCTCCCTCGCTACGCTAGCTTGCGTATTCTTCGGAGGGGCAGGGCCGCTTCTTAAAGGCACCGCACACGTTCTGCCGGTGAGAAAGAAGCAGCGCGGCCGCACAGCAGCAAAACTAAACAGCGGCGAGCCCATGCCAGATCTCCCACGTGCCACGCCCTCTCCAGCCCCCCCCACCGCCTCCTCAAGAAGAAGATGCGATGGTAAGTTACGTGCATGACGAGCTACGCCCCTCCGCTACGGCGAGCGGCTTGCTTTCGTTTGGCGCCACAGACGAGACAGGACTCCATGTCTCTCTAGGGGTGCGTTGATTGGGCGGATTCGATGGAGGAATCTGATCTGCTCTACAACATGGAAACCACACTGCCGCCGCCCAGTGTCGACTCTGAGATGGTGAACGTTCTCACCAGGGCTGTTGCTGAACTCGATGAGCAGACTGGATGAGTGGTTCCTCCCGCCGCCGGGACGCCAACGACGACGAGCTGCTCGTGACGCTTCGTTTTTTCCCGGAGGTTCACGGGGAGCTAACCAAATCTTGGCACGCTCAAAATGTTTCTGTGCAAAAAATCCCCATTTAACCTGCCATTTTTGCATACAATAAAGAGATTTTAGGTTCTGGGCCCACTAGCTGCGTTCCCAACCCAAACACATTAACTCAATTTTTAACTCCTGAGTTCATGCACCACACACACAAAAACGGCGAGAGCAGCCCTGCCGCTTCTCACGGTCTTAACATTTCAGCTTGGCGATCCCTCACCGGCATTACGGAATGGGTCCTAAGCACGGTAGAAACCGGCTATAGGCTACAATTTAGGCAGCGTCCACCTGCCTTTAGCGGCGTGACACAGACTGTGGTGAGTACTGACGGTGAGTCAGCCCTCAGAGCCAAAGTCCAGTTACTGCTAGAGAAAGATGCCGTGGAGAGGGTGCCTCTAAGGGAGAGCGGTTGGTACAGCCGTTACTTTGTGATACCAAAGAAGGACCTTAGGCCTATCCTGGACCTGAGATATCTGAACCGCTTGCTCATGCGTAGGCCGTTCAAAATGCTCACATTGAGGCAAATCCTGTCCCATGTGCATGCAGGGGACTGGTTCATATCGGTGGACTTGAAAGATGCTTACTTTCACGTTCCGATTGCCCCCCAGCACAGACCTTTCTTGAGGTTCGCTTTCGAAAGGGTAGCTTACCAGTGCAAGGTCCTACCCTTCGGGCTGTCCCTGGCTCCTCGTACATTCACAAAATGTGTCGATGCAGCTCTCTACCCACTGAGACAGATGGGAATCCGCATATTGAATTATTTGGATAACTGTTTAATTTTAGCCCAGTCAGCAGAGGAGCTATGTGTTCACAGAGAATTATTACTCAGCCATTTGGGTTGCCTGGGTTTTCAGAGCAGTCTTGAAAAGAGTAGGTTGTTACCCAGCCAACGAATTTTGTCCCTGGGTGTGACATTTCATTCGGTTTCAATGAGGGCGTGGCTGTCGCCGGAATGCATTCATGCCATATGGGCTGGTGCCGCCTGTTTCAGGGAGGGTGTTAGAGTGCCTCTGAGGAAGTTCCAGAGGCTTTTAGGCCTGATGGTGGCCGCTTCATCAGTTATGCCCCTCGGCCTGCTTCTCATGCGTCCTCTGCATTGCTGGTTGCGTGAAAAAGTTCCGCACCAAGCGTGAAGCTCAAGTAACCTGTGACTCTCTGTGCTGCGATCCTGTGTTAGAGCACACTTTGGAGACATCCCGGAGTTTTCCGCTGGGGTGCGGGTCTCGGGACTGTCACTAGGAGACTGGTTGTGTCCACAGATGCATCTAGCTATGGGTGGGGTGCTATATGCCTTCGGCGCCTGGTCCGACACTGAACGTCGGGCACACATCAACTTCCTGGAACTCCATGGCGTATCCCATATAGGCCGAATCTGTTATCCCAGGTGGGTGGTACGATACTCCACTCTCGGCCGGACTTGTGGACGCTGTGCGTTTGGCCCCTGGATGGGTCCATACAGCGCACCAGTTTCTCAGGTCGTTTGTGTCTTGATTAGGACGCCGCTGCTCTTGAGTGTTTGTGGTGCGGCGAGGTGTCCTCCCCACCCACACTCATGTTGTTCTGTAGTTGCTCTGGGACCCTTGGAACACTACTCGTTCTGGCCAGCTTGCCTCTTGGCATAGTGCCTTGGTCGTCATGCATCCAGAGTACATTTCTGCCTGCCCCAGCGCGTGCAGCATGGCGTTGTACATATCCGTTCCCATAGCGTCAGACGCTGACGCAATGCGAGAGCACATCTCGAAAGGGAACGTTATGGTTACTCATGTACCCCTGGTTCCCTGAGATGATGGGAACGAGCATTGCGTCATTGGCCATGCTTCAGCGCCCCTGTAGACCAATGTTCGTGCTTCAGTAGAAGTGTTGGTGAAGTACAGCGTTTCAGCGGGGCTTAAATAGGCAGATAGCCCCGCCCAGCATGGCGGGCTGAAATGCCATTTGTCTGCGTTCGTCCGCGGACGTTACCAATAAGGCTTCAGCGATTTCGGGAAGTGGGGAAGGGATTCCCATAGCGTCAGACGCTGACGCAATGCTTGTTCCCATCATCTCAGAGAACCAGGGTTACGTGAGTAACCATAACGTTTTCTGCTGAACCTTTAAAGTTATCATTCAGTATTACTGATTTTTTTTTTTTTTTGGCTTTTTTTTTTATTGAATTTTATTATTACTATTATTGTTATTTATTTATTTATTTTTTTAATTTTTTCATATTGTTGCTCTTTCAGCCCTCCACCACGTTGAGACTCCTCTACACATAGCTGTGCGTTTGGGTCTGTATCACCTCACACTCTTCTACCTTCATCAGTCTAGAGGTCGGGAGATGGCAACACTGCCCAACGAGGAAGGACACACTCCCACTGAACTGGCCCAGACTAGAGGCCATGCAGCGATTATACGTGCTCTAGCCAAGTGAGTCACAATTTAAAATAAGAGGTGAAAATAAAAAATAAAAATCTATGGAACATTATCTTTTATGGTCTTGGTAAAAAAAAATTGAGTAAAATAATAAACCCATTGTTTTTTCAAGCTTGTTTGTTTTTCAGTTTACGAGAAAATATATAATACTTAATTTATAAAATTTTAATACTTCACTAAGTATTTAAATGTTATACATTAAGTATTGTATATTTATTATATATAGAATTATATATAGAATATGTATAATGTATATTCTATATATAACCTCCAAATCAAAGTCAATACGCTGCATCGAAAATATTATTACAGATTGATCTAAACATAAGCAATAAAGAGATACGTCATGTGTTTAACCATGAAGACATGGTTACAGTGGAAGAAGACTTTAGAGGAAGAAGAGTTGTGACCTTAAGCCCAACACGATGAACACCTAGAGGATGAACTGGAACACTGACTGCACCCCAGACCTCCTCATTCAACATCTGGGCTTGAGCTCCTTAATGCTGTAGTGACGGAATGGACAAATCTGTAGAGCATTCCAAAATCTAGTGGAAAAACTTCCCAGATGTTTGGAGGGGGGACAAAATCTGGAATAGACTATTCAAAAAAGCATCTATGGGTGTAGAGGTCTGGTGTTTCACAACATTTCACAAACCAAATGAAAGAAAACTTCTGTTTGATAGAATTCTTTCTTCAAAGTATTTCTCTTGCTCTTGTAGTCAGGAAAGTCAGCAATGATTTGATCATTTTTATACCGATGTTAATGATGGACATTCTCACTACTGTAGAACTAAGAAACATGGAATTGCACCTGCACACAATGGTTAATCATGAAAATGACCTCTGACCTCAGGCCCTCGGTTTACTTTTGTCATGTAACAAGTTTCAAACCATTAATAAAAATGAATGCTATATATTATATATAATAATTTTTTTTTTTTTTTTTTTTTCTCGGCAGCTCTTCACAGTAGCCTCCCTTACGTTATGTGATTGTTTTTTTCAGCCTTTCACCTTTTAGAGAGGAGAAACCAGTGTGGATGTTCAAAATCTGGGCTGATGAATCACACCTCCTCAGATTGTGCCTGTTAACCAGTTCCTTCATCCTGACGGTCAAACACACAGTTTCTTTTGATCCCCAGAGGAGCATCCAGCTCTATAGGGAAAAACATGGATACGTAGAAAGCCATGTGCAGGTGAGTGTGTGCTGCACTGTGTTGATGATTTCCTGAACTCACACAAGGGTATCTGCTTTGTAACAATTAGCAGATTCGTTTTAGATTAGAGTCTAATCTTTGTGACTAGTAAAAAATAAGGAGGTCTGTTAGCATGTGTGGTAGCTTTGCAGTTCATAGCAAAATCAAGCTTTCTTTTGGCTACAACGATCACAAAACTCTCCTAGACAGACTGCACTATAGCCTGCCAGCCTTCAGCCTTCAGATCATGGTTACTACTTTTAAAAACATCAGAGTCAGACATGTTCATGCTGTGTTGTAGGAGGCTGCACTCACTGAGGTGGAAGAGAAAATCAGCCCGAACCGGACAGACAACACGAGTGATGGAGGTGAGTCTCTGAGTCAAAAAGAATAAAGCCCTGAACTTTCATCAGTAATGTTGATCAACTTATTCATGAATCAATTGTAAAGGTAGTGTTTAGAGATTAATATTTAAAAATCTCACATGGTGTAGTTTTATTCCAACATCATTTCTTATCATATTCTACATATTCTACAATGATTTGCTTGGACATTTGGGTAATTATCTTTTCTAGGTACTGAGATCTAGTCGATCCATTCATGGCCTTTTTGATGGTTTGTTGGCTGATGCCGTGAAACTGAATTTGTTCTTCAGTGTTGTTCTGTACTTTAGCTCTTTGTAGCCGAAGAACTGTTGAAGGGATTCAGTAAAGTTTTTCACTTCTGTGTGAAAGTAGCTTAGCAGATATGCCTCTTTCTTCCAACTCACAACGTCTAAACGCAGAACTGCTCCACGCTAATGGACGTGAACAAGGCTGGAAAGATAACATGGAAAATAATAAATAATAAAGTACAGAAGTGGATCTGGATATTGCACTGAAAGTCCTGTAGTATGAACAACTTGGCAGCACACACTGCAAACACGGAAAGCTTAGTGGTGTTTAATCATTTTTACTTATCTGCTCAGTTTCTTTTGCTTGCTTTTGTCGTTTGTTATTCTGTCTCATTCCACCTTCCAGCTCTTGCTTCACGTCCCTGTTTTACTTTCCTTGCTTTGTTTTTTTATTTTTTAAATGCCCTCGCTTGCCGTTTTCTCTCACTGCTCGAGTATTGACCCATTTCCCATGCTCTCACTCTCTATGCTTCCACCCTTCCCCCTTTTTTGTCACTGTGAGTTAGCTCAAGCAGGGTTGTTAGGGTACATTGGGTGAACTTGGTTCAGGACATTGTGGTAGTATGTGGGATGATGATTATTTTACTCACACACACACACACTTTGTGAGACTGCTCTTTCTGCATTTTCCAAACATATCTGGTATATGAGAACAGATTCTTCTGTCTTAAAAGGAATCAGTGTTTCCTCAGAATTATATGGATATGACTGGGTGGTCATCATCATTCCATTGTATAATCTCAAATAACAAGCAACCTGATCATTTGTTCTACATTTAATCTTTTCTTTTTCCCCATAGCGGAGACTTTTTTGTTTTGCATCAGGACTGGAATCCCGAAGGATACAACATCTTGTGCGAGCAGGATTTTTTTTTTCTTTCATTGTGCATGAGTGTACGGTCCAGCATGAAGCCTGCAGGAGAAATAAAGAACATGTACACTGCTGCAAGATGCATTCATATAATCGTTAGTATGCAACATGCTGTGTTACATTAGGTTAAGATAGTTTGCTTGTATTTTGGGAAATCAAGTTGTCCGGAAATATTCCAGGTATGGACACAGCAAAATAAAAACTGTACAACTCTACAAGTAGGACAACACTTTGTCTGGATCCAGATTAAAAGCCTAAATGTGGCCTAAATCATCAGCACGATGTGAATTTTGAGCCTTTGCATTTCCACAAACAATTTCATTTCAGTTTATTTGTATACCGCTTTAAAAACACCCACGTCTCAAAGCAGAAGTGAAATTCTATTTTTGCATATCCCAACTTTGGAAGTTGGGGTCAGAGCGCAGGGTCATCTGTGATACAACACCACCTGGAGTAGTGAGGGTTAAGGGCCTTGCTCAAGGGCCCAACAGGGGCAGCTTGGCAGTACTGGGGCATGAACCCTGATCTTGTACCACTTGAGCCACCACTGCCCCAGATTTACAGAAGTATAGAAACAGAATGAACTGTAAAGTTTACAATTAAGTTAATGTTTAACATCTATCCCAAATGATCAAGCTTGAGGTGAGGGTGATGTAGAAAAACTCCCTGAGATGATATGAGGAAGAAGCCTTGAGAGGATCCAGATCCGGAAGTGAACCTCATCTTCATTTAGGTGAAACCGAACAGGAACAGTTTATAGTCAAGTAGAATTGTGTAACCAAGAGCTCCTGAGGAACTAACAGGTCAGAGTCATTTCTGAGTTCGTTATAGCTTAACACTAATTCTTTCCTGCTGAACACAAAAGCTGACCAGGCCTCAACTTTTGTAGTTATTGTTTAGCTTTACTTCCCTTAATATCAACTAACAACCTACTAAACCCACTAATCACCCTGATCAGGCAGTCACTAAGGGTGCTATAATCACGAAAGAAGATCCTGCTGGCACACATTTGGGTTGTGTCTTGCAGAAATCCAGTTCTGATGCAAAACTTTAGTGTCGGCTTTAATGCCTGTGAAGAATTGTGGCATCTTTTAGGGGGGAAAAGTGAATAAACTGACTCCTACTTAGAACACACTTCCTGTTAATGGATTTGGTTCATTGCTTTGATTTGCTTCAGTCTGCTTGTGTTGGTGGTGGAAGAAGAACTAGAAGAGCATTTCAGTGGACCATATTCTGATAGGTGATAGAAATTTGTTTACATGGCAACAAAAAGTGGAGAAGGAACCTCAGACAGGCAGGTGTTCAAAGCTTTAAGCAGATTTAAGGTTCGCTACCTGATGCACTTAACACACACAAAAGCTTCCTGTCGTCTGTAACCATAGTGATTGCTGCGTTACTGCTCAGGCTTCAATCCACAAGCTCTTTGTGTGACTTCACCGCCTGCATGGATCAGTATCCTGTGTAACCCAAAAGCTAGACACCTGGGCAGTTTATCAGCATCTTCAGGGTATAATTAAGATTCGTTCCTGTTTTTAGCGCTTTGGAAGAGACGTGATAGAACGGAGCATCTGTGTTAGTGCAAGAAAAAACAAATCTATTTCAGATGTTTAGAGTTCCAGTGTGTAGTCTGTTTTTGTGTCTGTCTTTTCATGGATGGATGTCTCACCTGCAGGTCACACCAGCCAGACAAACGTGGAGGATTGTGTTCTGCTGGACAGCGTAAGTGCCTCTGTGCGTCCGGGTGCTTGTGCGCACGTGATTGTGTGCTAAATTCGTGTGACTTGGTCCGCTTTCACAAACCTTCTGAATGATCAGGTTTCTGAAAATAACATTGCATATGAGTGTGTTTAGCTGTACACATTGTACATGTTGTTCTCTAAAGCATAAAATAGCACAACTGGGGAAACTGATGTGTTTACAACTGATACAACAGAATATAGTTTAGCCTGTTGAAGAGCAGCAATGGATAAATTGATGATATTGTAGTCGTGTGTGTGTGTGTGTGTGTGTGTGTGAGAGAGAGAGAGAGAGATTCATTAGCTTACTCTTTTTTTTTTTCGTCCTTAGGTTTTTGGAGAACAGCTTGTTCTTTCTCTGGATGAAGACGAAGAGAATCCCACCACATATAATTCAGGTATCTAATGTTCTCCTCTTCTACCAAAGGTTCCTCACCTTGCTCCTGGAGAACACACCAGGGTTTGGGGTTCTGTCCCATTGTATTATTGAGGTATAGAACCGGATAAAAAATACCAGCCTATACCAGACAAGCCTTTCACTACCTGCAGTTCTGTATTAGAGAGAATAATATATACGTGAGAAATCTAGTCACTGAGTGATTCACTGATCATCATGGAGCCTTTCATTTTGTCCATTAGTTTAATTTAATTGGTTAGATCTGTTAATGACACAGGCTTAAAACAACATTTAAGAAAGCTTTGGGCTAGGATAGTGTTTCATATGGTATTGTACTGTAACACACATACGCGCACACATGCACAAGCATTTAATCGACTCTAATTGCACAAGACACAGGAATGTTAAGTTCAGATGCTTGGATTTGCATATCTAACAGATAAGATCTGTTCCTGCTTCTTGACTGTGCTCTCTTTAACTGCAGCATTATTATTATTATTATTATTATTATTATTATTATTATTATATTTTGCATCTCTGTTTTCTTACTGTTGCATGTCTGGGGGGAAAAAAAAGCTAGCTGACTCACCCCTTGGCATATGCAAGGATTTCTGTGGCAAAATAAATTTCTCTCTGCCTCCTAGACACACACACACACACACACACACACACACACACACACACACACACACACACACACACACACACACACACACACAGCTTTAGCTATACTCACATGCACCAGGAACAATACAGAGGAGGCGGAGGATGCTGAGTGGGAGGAGTTTGTCACCGTGGCAATGTAAAATGTTTCCTATAAGTTGTCAGGGTCACGGCTGTAAGAATGAAGGGGGGGTACGTTTGTATCTTACTTTCTGAGAAACGAAGTTGTAAATTTACCCACACGTATACACGCACGCACACAAAAAAGCTGTTGTTGTCCATGTTTCTCTAAGAGGTAGCGCTCTCTTGTATCTCGTAATGTTTTGTAAGAAGGGCAGCATTTGGTCCCACATAACAAAGGTAATCCAAGAACACGGAACGAGGGGGAGTCAGAGAGAGAGAGAGAGAGAGAGAGAGAGAAGGGGGGGAGAGAGAGAGAGAGAGAGAGAGAGAGAGAGAGAGGCTAAGGGAGGAGAGAGAATAAAGTAGTCATGACTTCAGAGCTCAGCCAGAACTTCACTGGAGTCTCTGCTCAGCACAACTCACGCCACGAAGACATCTTAAAAGAAAGTAAGGATTAAAATCGCAGGGCATGCATCTGAAGATCATTTGCACAAGAGCTGCAGCACACACATATCCCTTCACTTGCATCATACACAGCTCTCATCAGAGTGAAGAGAAGACCTGAAGAGAACATACAGGAGCTGAAGATGTGAGCTTGAATCGGACGTCCAGAGAAAGTTCAACAGGGAAATTTTTGCACAGCTCTTACACATACACTTATTTCCAGCCACTGTACACGTGTCTCACTTCCCATCATGGAGCTCTGCTTTTCTTCAGGGGACATTTTTTTGCTCATTTTTAGACTCTGATCTCATCTGTTGACCTGGATTGTGATCCATAAAGACCTTTAACCACTGGGGATTCGCATGCATGCAGTACACACACACACACACACACACACACACACACACACACACACACACTCTTACAGGTTACAGAACACTCATGCATATGCATGGCAGAGCGTGTGGCTTTTCAAAAAAGACAGGAAGTCCGCCACATGCAGAGAAGACTATCCAGACTCGTACACACACACACACACACACACACACACACGGCTTTAATCTACTTTCAGCATGTTGGACTCTGGGTCTGCCTGAGCTATCAGCGTGTTGATTTTGGACCATAAGGAGGCCGAGGCCTGGGTTCACCTCCTTCATGCACGTATATGTTGAAAACCTTTAAAAGTTTTGTTTACTGCGTAATTGCAGGTTGTGGACGTTTCTCAGACGGCATCTCTCCTGAGATTTACCGTAAAACGTCTTCATTTGTAATTCCCAGAGACTTTTGAAGACTTTATACTCTGCTAACCATTGCATGGAGGACGATGGATATATTTGAGCTAGCTTTGATGCTCATGGGTTTTTTTTTTTTGCATCCTGTTGGAACATCAAACTCTTCCATTACATTGTTGACTGAGGGAAGTTTGGAGTATAAATGTAACAGCAGTGTAGTGAAGTGTTGTACTGGATTGTGTGTATGGTGTGTTGGAATTTGAGTCTTCTTGGCCCCCTGCGTGTCCACAGACCCTCCTGGGACTTTTTTAGCATGGCCGGTTAATTATTTATAAACCTTGGCTGACCTTGCATATTCTTCAGGACATCTTAGCTTAAAAAAAAAAAAAAAAAAAAAAAAAACTCTTGCACCTCTCTGCCAGGCCAAGGGGATTGGAAGTCTGCAGTAAAACCGTGGGAGTGTAGGGTATCAAAAGAGCCCACCTTCTTGCACACACTGACATTTATTCATCAGTAGCTTCACCAGCTTTCACCTCCAGTCTACAGAACTGTGTGTGAGGAAGTTTCTTCCTCAGCGCTGTGAGAATATTTTTGAGAGGATTTCTGTTTTTACTTTTCCTGAACGGACAAAAATTAAACTAAAAAGAAAATCATGGATTCGGATTCAGATTCTCCTTTTAACTACTCCTGGCCTTCCTTCCCTAAAATGAGGCTTTTGAAACGGAGGACAAAACCAGGTAATGTGGTGGGGGGTGATGGGGGTGGTTGGGGCGAGCGAGCAAAAGTGTGCAAACTTTCCAGCGACACAATATTAATGGGCTCAGCTGAATCAGTGTAATTATGATAACCAGTCAGCAGGTTCTCAGCTTGGTTGCGTTTGTTTTTATATCCAGTCCAAGCACAACACTGACACTCCCTCTTTTCCGGATGGGATGAGTAGCACGTGTCAAAGCAAAAGACAAGAAATGGCTCTAAATACACCAGACAGTAACCCCGAGGGCAGATGCCGTGAGGTGGCAATAGGAGCTTCTGCTATGCCACTGTGCCGCTCTGCTGCTCTACATGCAACTGTACAGGTTTACTGCTTTATACAGTCTACTGTAGTTATTACCACTGGAGAATAAAACAGTGTCTGAATAGTGCTTCATATAGTCCGATTTCACATGGTCTGACTTCACATGATCTGATTTCATATAGTCTGACTTCACGTGGTCTGACTTTACATGGTCTGACTTCACATGGTCTGATCTTCTTCCTAGAACACTTGAAAGTGTTTCCCCGGGTCATTGTAAACTCCAGTGTAGTGAATCCCTGGTTTTCCTCTTTAACATTTCACACTACTTCTTGTAATTTATCCAGGGTTAACACTTAATCCCGAATCCTGAATCATCAGAATCTAATGTTACACTCTGTACCTTATCAAACTCTGGCTTAACCACCTTCTTATTTCCATATCAGCAACCAAATGTGGATAAATCCAGTGTGAATGATTTAACACCTCATCCCATGCTTTCACATCAGTGAGAATAATTGGCTTGACACTTGCCGAATAATTGCGTCTGTTTTTTGTTTGTTTTTTTAAGATCCTCCTGTTCTAGACCTGAGCTCTTATTTATAACGATTCTACAAATGATCTCAGAGAGCTCCTAATTTAGCTTAAAAATTTCTAACTAGGAATCGTCAGAGTTATTCAATACCAATCTCAGAGAAACTCTGAGCAAGGAAAATACAACTCCTTCTATCTTAGAGAGTGGGCAGGGCTAACCCTGTTTCTATAGGTTTCTATAACTGTCCCAATCACGTGATAGGAGGCATATCGGGGCTCTCTTGCTAAGCAACTAGCCGTAACGTTTGTAACACCATATCATTTTAACCTCTACACTTTGTAACCTGTGTAACTGGGGTGAAGCGTTCCTCTACCCAGGATTTTAAACAGGGTTTAGTCAGAGTTTCAGCATGAAAACCTCTAAACTACTTTATTATTCATCAGTCACTGAGGATGAATGCGTGCTGGATTTGCAGCTGCATGGAAATGAAAACCTCCTACTTGGGTGAACATTTTGCAGCCCTGCATCTGTTTAGAACACGTTAATTTTGAATGCTACATGGCTAATGCGTACATGTTGTCTCTAAGGAGAAGACTTCAGTACACCTTGACCCATCCTCGATTTATCGACACGTTCCCAGTTGGCCTGAAAGCTCTCAGTATGAGGCGGTTGTTTTCGAGCGTGTATGAAGAGCAGGATCTTTTTCACTGACGTCAAGGTCAGACTGTTCCGTTGTTATTGAAAGCCTCGGGATGAACACATACCTTTTTCAGAGCAGAGCCAGTAAATCTTTTCTGTGCTTTTCATTCATTTCACTGGGTGCCATGTTGCTTCTGGCAAGCGTTTGAGTGGACTATAGTGTGTGACTGTGTGTGTGAGTGTGTGTGACTGTGTGTGTGACTGTGTGTGTGACTGTGTGTGTGACTGTGTGTGACTGTGTGTGTGACTGTGTGTGTGACTGTGTGAGTGACTGTGTGAGTGAGTGAGTGAGTGAGTGAGTGAGTGAGTGAGTGAGTGAGTGAGTGAGTGAGTGAGTGAGTGAGCATGAGTGAGCATGAGTGAGTGAGCATGAGTGAGCATGAGTGAGTGAGCATGAGTGAGCATGAGTGAGAGAGAGTGAGTGAGTGAATGATTGAGTGAGTGAATGTGTGTGTGAGTGAGTGAGTGAGTGAGTGAGTGAGTGAGTGAGTGAGTGAGTGAGTGAGTGAGTGAGTGAGTGAGCGAGTCAATGAGTGAGTGTGTGTGAGTGAGTTTGTGGGAGAGTGTGAGAGAGTGTGTGGATAAGTGTGTGTGTCAGTGAGTGAGTGAAAGTGACTGAGTGATTGTGAGTGAGTGTTTGTATTTATGCCCAGTGAACGAGTCAACACCCTTGGCCCATTGTTTGTCTAATCCCTTCCGTAAAAACTTCCCTTCTGCATCTATAGCAGCC
>JAOTRN010000030.1:8447574-8462354 GCA_028566695.1 Bagroides melapterus
TATATATTTATTTATTTATTTATTTATTATTTTTATTATTTTTAATTTATGTGATTTGGGTGTCCAGGCTTGCAGAGAGCCCAGAGGGAGACAGTGACCCTTCCTCCTGGAGATCTCATGGTCAGTCAGAGGAGCTTCAGCAGAACATGGAATCTTCCACCTCTACAGACTCGTCCCTAGTTGAAGGTAAATATAATGATCTTCGTCCCATCTCTGCCGTACAGATACATCTACATCTCCCATATCCACTGTTTGTGTGTTACTTTAGTGTTACAAAAGATCTCCAAATGAACAGGACTCTGCTGCTTTAATAACGCTAACGCTAGATTACTCTGAAAATATATGTAGGAATCTTCCAGAAACTCTCACCAAAATATATCCTGGAGATTAGCTGTTGCTGTTAACATATGTGAACGCAATGCTGGTGAAATCTCTCTCTCTCTCTCTCTCTCTCTCTCTAAAATATATTCTTTCATAGCAGAAAGAACAGTTACAGGAAGAGTAAAGCAAGGGGAGTTTGTCTACAAGTTATTCCCTCACAAATGGCTTTGCTCTCTCTGATTGATTAATAAAAATTCATGGGATGCTGCTCATTAATTACCTGTTAATATACCTGGGTGGATCTTTGTATTCCTTCTTGTTTTTGTCATTTCTTTTATTATTTACTATATTTACTAATAGTGTCCTACATTATTTTTGACCCTGTCTGTCGATCACTCTGTCAATCTAGACACAGTAGACACTCCTCTACAGAACAGCTTTGGGACAGACGCTCTGTATTTGGAGGCGGAGTCATGGACTCTAGCGGTGGAGCCTCAGTTCTGGCAGAGGCAGGAAAAACGCGTGATCAAGAGACAGGACGTCATCTACGGTAACCACAACGGAACTGCTCAAGTAATCATATCTAACATCGAAACACCGGTGCAGTGAAACAAAGCTGAATCATTTCCATCTGTTCAGAGTTTCTGGACTCTTCTGGATGCTTCCACATAGATACCAAAAACACTTGCACTTCCCAACCAGACCCTGCTCTCTTTTTTTTTTTTTTTTTTTCTCCTTCTCTCCAGTGGATAATCTCACCTGTATACTGTAGCTTTGTACCTAAGAGTTGTTGCTATAATCATGTAGCCCCCACTTACCAGTTGTTGTGTTATAGTAAGGGGAAACCCCAGGTTCTCTAAACTAGTGCCTAAAAGATGTTGTATAACAGCCCCTCAGATATCACTGAAGAAGACAGTTTACTGGTAGCAAAACCTTGAATAAAACTTGTAATACTCCCCATCCGAATAACAAACCCACTCTCTTAACAAACTAATGTAAATATTTTAATAAAATAATAACAATGAATATATTTGCGTAACCAAAGACGCCTAATTAAGATTAACCCAATCACAAAATTTCCACTTGGTTATTAATTTAAACCCCACTTCAAATAACACTGATATTCCAATGTCAATAAATGCAATATCAATCAGTGTAATACACTGTGCAAACGTTAAGCAGTGAACACATTTTGCTTTAAATCAAACCCTTATCGGAATATTATGCTATTTACACAATGTCCCCGGTCGCATACAATACTACTTGGAAATAAACTTAACACTGGGCCACGCGCGTGCACATAAACTGTAGCAGGCCTGAATCGTAGCTCGGCTACGTAGGGGAAGTGGAAACATTAAACTGGCCTCTTCACGCCCCTGAGCTGAAATTAAAACAAAGAAAAGGTACCTTAGATGCCTTCAACACTCTGTACAGTTGCCACAAACCCCCTTGGTTGAGCCTCGGTTGACCCTTGTTCCGCGTGGTCTGTAGCCGCCGATGTAGCTTACTCTCCACCACCGCCAGGAAGATATCAACGCTATCGGAGTCGTTCTTCAATCTCCTCAACCCAAGTTCCCGACAACTTCTCCTTTATTACAGTCTTATGTCCGTCTCTTACATTGTTTTATTTCTAAAAACTCAAATACTCAGTCTGTGTAGCCGCTGTTTTGCTAGCGAATAAATTATCCACAATGGCGAGAAAATATACTCAACAGAAAACAAAAAAAACAACAAAACTTAACACAATAAGCTGTGTACACACACCAAATACTCTCCTAGTTATTAAACAATGAGTTATCACTTAATTATCGGTGATTTACACAATCCTACAGCTCATATCAATCCGATCAGCTCTCTCTTCTTTTTCACATAAAAAAAACTCTTTTTTTTTTTTCCGCAAAGCTCCCACTCTTAACCAATCACAATCCAGGGAAACAAATCACCTTTATTAACCTCTGTGACATTCTTAAAGAGAAAAGCAGAGAACACACATATCCTGTGACTAAGCCTGAAAGGTTATCTTTAATTTTGCTTTCAGCTCTGAAAGAGACTAAGTATATACAATCTAACTTCTAGAATTGTTTTCTAGTGGGTTACATGCTCCCCCTTCTAAACATCTCATGACCCCATGAGATTTCAACTTTGCCATTCAACTGTAATCCTGGACTCTGCATGAGCACTTCCCTGAGCACACTGAGTACACTGAGCCATAGGGTGACACCACACCGTGCTACAGAAGCACTTTACTTTTTCTTTCCTACCCTCTACAGTAATGACCATTCCTCTATGAACAAGTGTTAAAGGTCGGTTAGTGGGCCGTCCCAAACTGTCATAGCTCAATCTTACAATGGGCTTTATCTGCCTTCAGGGACGGGAATGACTACCCCCAACTACTTCTCTGAGTTTTCTCTGTACTGAGATCTCCCCCTTCTAAACCCGGATCCTCCATTCTCACTGGACCCTGTTCCATTAATACATCATGTCTTTCTTCATTGAACGATGATGGCCCAACCACCTCTGCTTGAAGTCCATCCAATTCACTTCCACTCTAAACAATCCCTTCCTCCCTTGTATACCCACCCAGGGACCTGAACTTTCTCTCTACCCTACTCGGGTAATACACCAGATCATCATCTTCACTTTCAGAATCATTCCTCGATTCTTTGTCTGTCACTGCCGTATTTTTCCACTTCCTCATTTTTCTTTCCACCATTCCTGTCCCAATCTCCGGCTTCACAGACTCTCTCCTTGGTTCTTCAGGAACAGACAACCTTACATTTTCCCCAATAGGTAAGAGATGGACCCTGTGTAGGGTTCTCACACTTCCCATACCAGATTCAGGCTTCAGACGGTACACAGGTAGATCCTTCAGCTTTTCTACTACCAGGTAGGGTACAGAATTCCATTTGTCAGCCAATTTGTGTTTTCCAGTAAATGGCAGATTTCTTATCAGCACTCGGTCTCCTACAGTCAGTACCTGATACTTCACTTGCTTGTCATATGACCGTTTGTTTTTCTGCTGACTTTTCTGGGCAGTTTCAGTTGCCAGTTGATATGCCCTCTGCAACTCAGCCTTCATTCTATCCACATATTGCCGATGACTACTCGCTCCCACTCCATCAGGTGATGTCCCAAAACACAGATCCACTGGCAGCCGAGCCTCCCTTCCAAAGCAGATAATAGGGCGAATACCCTGTGGCCTCATTCTTTGTACAGTTATAAGCGTGTACTAAACGATTAACATACTGACTCCATCTGTTTTTTTTTCTGCAGGGTGTAACGTGCCCAACATGGAAAGAAGTGTTCAGTTGAACCTTTTGGGCTGTGGGTCACCCTGAGGGTGGTAGGGAGAAGTTCTGGATTTTCGTATCCCAAGCATCCTCTTCAGCTCCTTTATGAGACGACTTTCAAAATCCCGTCCCTGGTCTGAATGAATACGGGAGGGTAATCCATAGTGAACAAAAAAATTGTCACACAGTAGCTTTGCCAAAGCCTTCTGATCTTTAGTCACAAATGCTTGGGCATAACGAGTAAAGTGGTCCGTGATAACAAGGACATTACCTTTACCTCTTGAGTCAGGTTCAATCGACAAAAAGTCAATACACACTAAATTGAAAGGTCCACTGCTGGTCATGTGATGTAAAGGTGCAACCCTCTTGGGTAATGTCTTACGTGCTATACAACGGCCACAGTTCTTGATATATTGCTCAATATACTTGGACATTCTTGGCCAGTAAAAGCGATCTGTCACAAGGTCTGTAGTTCTCTCTATTCCTAAATGGCCTGAATTATCATGCAAAGAATGCAGTACCTGAGACCAGTACTTCTCAGGTAAGACAAGTTGCATCTTTTCCCTACCACAGGAATTTTTTGTAACCCAGCACAGAAGTTGGTTCTGGATCATTAACTTGTGACCTTGACGCTGTAGCAGAGCAATAGTAGCATCAGAACTCTTATCTACGGTAAGTATTCTCCCAGTATCCACATCTCGTCTCACCTCACCAATTGCAGGATCCTCCTCTTGTGCTTTCTTTAACTCCTCCTTAGTCAACTGTTCCATAGTGCTAACTCCAAGTACAGTAGGACAAGAGAAAGCATCTGGGACACTCTGCGGAGAAACACTTAGCTGATCAACCAGTCGAAATGAGGACTCTTCACTTCCCGTAGCCACAGCTAATTGACAAATGGCCTTTACACCAGACTTAGATATCTCTTTCCACCTGGAGTTAGTACGTGAACCATATGTATTACGGGACAGCACATCCGCATCGATGTTGCAACTCCCTGGCTTGTACTGCAAACTGAAATTGTAGGTAGACAAGGCAGCGAACCAGCGATGACCGGTAGCTCTCAATTTGGCAGTGGTCAAGACATAGGTGAGCGGATTGTTGTCAGTCTTCACCACGAACAGAGCACCATATAAATAGTCATGGAACTTGTCCACCACAGCCCATTTTAGAGCTAAAAACTCCAATTGATGGACTGGATAACGTTGTTCTGCAGCACTTAGCTTCCGGCTGGCATATGCCACAGGTCTTAAGCCATTCGGGTGTTTCTGATTCAGTACAGCCCCAAGTCCAATCAAACTGGCATCCACATGCAGTACATAAGGTTTGGTAGGATCTGCAAAAGCTAGTACTGGAGCATGGGTGAGACAGTGAATGATTTTATGGAAGGCTTCAGTACAGGTGTCGTCCCACCGCTCTCCAAAGAGCTCAGATACCTGATGATATTTCTTGGCATCGCCTGCATTTCGGTTTTGGCCAGTGGGTGGGTAACCTTTGGTGAGCTCCGTGAATGGCCTTACAATGGTCGAGTACCCCTTTATAAATCGTCGATAGAATCCACAAAACCCCAGAAATGACCTCAAGGACTTCAGATCAACAGGACTCTTCCAGCGAGTCACGGCTTCAATCTTGGCTGGGTCAGGGGATACCCCAACCACTGACACAATGTGTCCCACATAACGGACTTGAGTCTGCCAAAATTGGCACTTGTCAATTGAAACTTTCAGTCCACACTCCCGCAGACGGTCTAGAACTTTTAATAGTCTCTCTTCATGTTCTTCAAGAGTGCGTCCAAACACAATGATGTCATCGAGATAGATTATTACTTGAAGAAGATGCATGTCCCCAACAGCTTTCTCCATTAGCCGTTGGAAGGTGGCTGGAGCTCCAGTAATCCCCTGCGGCATTCACTCAAACTGATAAAACCCTAAAGGGCAGATAAATGTGGTCTTATCTTTATCTTCCTCTGCCATGGCTATTTGATAATAACCACTGCGAAGGTCCAGTACCGAAAACCACCTACTGCCTGCCAAACAGTCAAGAGCATCATCGATCCTGGGGGTCATATACTGATCTGGGATGTTGCGAGCATTTAGCGTTTGGTAGTCAACGCACATCCTGATTGCTCCACTCTTCTTTCATGCAAAGACTATGGGAGATGCATACAGACTCTTTGACTCCTTAATGATACCAGCAGCCAACAGTTCTTTGATATGGCGTCGAACATCCTCAATGTCGGCCGGAGCAATGCCCCTGGAGCGTTCTCGGAATGGTTTGCTGTCTGTAAGTCTAATGTGATGCTCCCACCCTTAACCAATCACAATGTGATGCTCCCACCCTTAACCAACCACAATCCAGGGAAACAAATCACCCTTATTAACCTCTGTGACATTCTTAAAGAGAGAAGCACACATATCCTGTGACTAAGCCTGAAAGGTTATCTTTAATTTTGCTTTCATCTCTGAAAGAGACTAAGTATAAACAATCTAACTTATGGTCTTCTAGAATTGTTTTCTAGTGGGTTACAATCATAACCAGGAGTCTAAGCTTCCTTTAAGGTCCTTAATAAGGAAGGTTTCATCCTCATGTCATGTAATGGAGCTTTTATACAGCTCATGTCTCTTGTTATAAATACACAGTAAAATACACACACTTGCACTGCTTCATTCACTGTAGTTCTACAAAGAGCAATAGAACAGTACATAATGAATTTCTGGTGTGTGTATGCTGGTTTAGAGCTCATGCATACGGAGCTACACCACCTGCAAACACTGACCATCATGGCGGAGGTGTTTAGGCGAGGAATGCGTGAGGAGGTGGGCTTAGACGCGGAAGCTATTGCTCGGATTTTCCCGTGCTTGGATGAGCTCCTCGTTCTGCACCGAGACTTCTTTTCCGCCATGACGGAGCGCCGGAATAACTCAACACAGCCTGACAATGAGAAGAACTACCTCATTCACCATGTGGGTGATATCCTCCTCCAACAGGTGAGCAGGTTTTTTTTTTTTCCTCCAGAAAAAATATAAATAAATAAATAAATGTTTTTTGTTTGTTTGTTTTATGGCACGTTTGTGTGTTCAATAATCTGTGTATTGTTCCTAGTTTTTTCTTCCATAAATAAAATAATTGTGGTAAAATCACTATACAGGATTTGATTGTACTATATTAACAAAAGTGTGTGTGTGTGTGTGTGTAGTTTTCTCAGGAGAATGCTGAAAACATGAAGCGGGTCTATGGAGAGTTCTGCAGCCGCCACAACGAAGCCGTCAGCTTCTTCAAGGAGCTCCAGCAGCAGAACAAAAGATTTCAGCTCTTCATTAAAGTGTGTTTTCATTATCATGTGTAAAGCCGGGGTTGAGTTTTGTCACCTTTTTTAAAACTTTCCTCATTTGTACTTAAACAGCAAGTGTACAATTATCCACTTCCTGTTCTCTCCACAGCAACAGAGCAGCAACTCTGTGGTAAAGAGGCGTGAGATCCCAGAATGCATTCTGTTAGTGACGCAGCGCATCACAAAGTATCCAGTGCTTTTGGAAAGGATTCTCCAGTATACAGAAGGTAAGTCACCATAAGAGATAGGGCAGGTTACAATTTGAGACACAAGACACTCTGTATTAGTTTTAGTATCAGTGTTTCTCTCTCTCTCTCTCTCTCTCTCTCTCTCTCTCTCTCCACTTTCTTTCTCAGAGGGCACACAGGAACATGCCGATATCTCTGCTGCTCTGTCTCTGGTGCGAGAGATGATTTCAGCAGTAGATGTGCGTGTGAGCGAGCGAGAGCAGAGCCAGAGGCTAAACGATGTTCTCGGCCGCTTGGAAAGCAAAAGCTTAGCCAGGCTGAAGAGCGGTGCTGCGTTTCGCAAGCACGACATGACCAACGGCCGAACCCTGCTTCACCACGGCCCACTGCTTTGGAAGACGGCCACCGGCAGACTCAAAGGTCAGATAAATGCTGGAACGCACCAACCACGTCCATATAAAGTGTGATTTACTGCCATGACCTTTTATTCGTTCCCTTCCATTTCACTTAATCTCAGAATGTTCTGGATCTTTCCATCCAGTCATCAGCACTTTAGTGACTGAACCTTCTACAAAATCTCACACTTTATTTATTTACAATGCTAAGTATCAACTCTCACTGTTTAACCGAGGTATGAAATAGAAGCTGTAGTTTGCACAGGGACATAAAACGCCACCCCTAAAACCTGTCTCCTGTCCTAAAACACGTGAATACATGCATCTATTAACTCTTTATGTAAAACTATATATTTACAATTCAATTTACTTCCTTTCTTATCTTTAAGTGGTTTTTAAAAACTTTTTTGCCCTGAAGAAGAAGTGTCTGACTGCACCGGGAGTTTGTTTTAGTAGACTCTATTTATTTTTTTTTTTTCTTCCTGAACATGACTGAGATGGGAGTTTTCGGGGATTGTCTTTAAAACGACTGACCAGAAAACGGTGCACGGTTGTATGGAAATGTGTGGAAATTTGTGTGTGTGCACTTCATATGCACATTTGTAAGTAGAACTTCACTCAGGAGCACAAGTAGGATCTGAATGTTTTTCCAAAATTTCATGAACACTTTGGATCAAATGTTCCAACAAACAACATATAAATAAATCTGTTGGTGTATGTCTTGATCAGAGAGCCGATGTTTTAACCCGTGTGCTCATCTTTATTCCATATGTTTCTGCTTCTTTGTAGATGTGCTCGCCCTCTTGCTGACTGATCTACTGGTATTCCTCCAGGAGAAGGACCAGAAATACATCTTTGCCGCTGTTGTACGTCACTATTTGTAGGATCCATTCTAAAGTTTAGAGTAAGGTGTTGGTCTTTGGAGGTGGTTTTAACTTTCTTTCTCTCAGGATCAGAAATGTCCAGTGATCTCCTTGCAAAAGCTGATTGTGAGGGAGGTGGCTAACGAGGAGAGAGGCATGTTCCTTATCAGTGCCTCCTCCAGCGGCCCCGAGATGTATGAGGTGCACGCGGCATCCAAGGACGAGCGCAACACCTGGATGCGGCTTATCCGAGAAGCAGTGGTGATGTGGGTGAAGGTTATTATATGGAATGTGAGCATGTGTTTAGCCGTATATATCTAGGCTGAGATATATTTTCCTCTCCTCGTAGTTGCCACGAGAAGGAGGAGGACACTGCAAGTGAGTCAGAAGAAGAGCGCAGAGCAGCAGAAGCCAAGAACCAGAAAATTCAAAAGCTACAAGGTGATTCGCTAAACCAAAGTGATACAAATGTGCTGTCCAGCTTGAGAATTCCTTATTGCTGTTTGTCTGGGAATCATTTAACATGCCTGCTTGCCTTTGAGATATGCTTGTGAACTTGTGAATTTCTGCTTCATCAATCTCTGGCAGAGTCTCTCTACAGTCACGATCAGCTGATCTGCTCTAGCCTGGAGGAGAAGCTCCATATCTATGCCAAGCTCGCAGCCATGGTGGGCCACAGAGACATCAGCCCAGAGCCAAAGCTGCTAGTGTGCCCCAACACAGAAGAACTCCCTAATGCTGCTGTTCTGCTCAACGCTGCACTTAAAGAGGGTGAGATACTGTACCACCATTCAAATTCATAATTCTAACACCAGTCTTAGAATTGATGTAGAACTAAAAGTAAATTCTACTGCCTTAGCAGTTTGTGTAACAGTCACACACTCTCACATTAATACTCCAGTCTGCTTAATCTATAAAATAGATCTGAATATCAGTAAAGAATCTCCTTACTACGTAGATGTAACTCAACTTTAATGACCAACAATACATCAAAACTTAGCTCTATGTCTACAAATTACACATTGCAGACGCTTTACTGCTTTCAGTAAACAAAACAGAAAATGTTACTCTGTGTAGTGTAGTATATTCAAATCTGGTCTGGGAAAATGAAATTGAACCAAAGTCTGTTTTCCTCAAGAATAAAAACAGAATAGAGTTATAAATGTTGGACTCAGCCTTTTGTGTTTGGATCCAGTGGTTCAGCATTGTATATGTGCTGTAGACTTCCAACTGATGACACTCTCTCTTTATTTTTTATTTCTTTGTTTTTTCCAGCTGAGAGTCTAAAAGATGCGTTGTCGTTTCACTGCGGCTCCGCCTCCTGTCTAGGTCCTCTGCCTGCGTCTGAGGGACAAAACAATACTGATGCCATTCCTCAGCTAGAGGTTCCTGCTCCTCCTCCATCTCCTCCTCCTCCAGTGCCTTCTGACGAAGAACCCCAAGCAGTGGATGCTCTAAGGAGCGAGGAAGAGGAGTCAAGAGGAGAAGATGGCCTCGAGCTACAGCTGCGGAATCAGAGCAGTGCAACCGACAATCATAATATGCACCTTAAGGTAAAAAGAAGTTAGTGGGTCAGTTCATAGCGTTCATGGATCGAGGTGTTGGTCTTTAGATGGTTATACACTGTTGAGCTCATGAAATAACTTGGTTTTGTGTGAGGAACATGTCTATTTATAATCATTCATTTGTAAGAATGTGAGAAATGGTAAAAAAAGAAGTTATCAGGTAACAGGCAATGAAACTTGGGACTGGGTCATGCACTCTAGAGGTTTTATATTTGCCCCATTGGCTAGCTAAAAAATGTACAATTTTGTCCATCACTGGCAACAAACATCTACAGATAAGACTTTTAACACCAAACCAGTCTTCCCTTGGCCCAGCAATCAGCTGATGCAATCACACACGTCATAATCCTTAATATATCTTCTCAGGAGTAGATGAGGTCTGAGACCGGACCATCTACATACGTCTATTAATGCTATGTAAATGTTATCAGTTGTAACAGAATCTAATCTCAAATCCATACACAAAGTTTAACCCCAACAAAAACTGCAAAATCAAAATCTAAACTCTATTTCAGTTCAAACACTCATAAGTCACTTTATTTATTTATATGTGCTCTAAAAGATGCATGACTCTCCTATTCAGAGGTCTCACAGTTCACAGTGCAACTGACAGGTCTAATGTTGGTAAGGTGGACAAACAGACGTAGCATATACTAGCGAACGTTAACGGCTAGGAGGGTAGACGTTTTAAGCGGCACTTTCATACAGCTAGTGTCCTGCGGCATCAATAATTCAGATTCCTTTGCTAAAATCACATCTTTCAGCACATTAATATTATGAAACATTAATGTGCTGAAAATAAGGAGCGAGTCCATTTCACTGCCACTGGGGAACAAGTTCATTAAAAATGAACAGTGATAATTAGAGCTTCCTTCAGTCGCTTCCTTTCCTGCTAGCATTCGCACCTCTGATGGTGCTCTACTATGCATTACATCTATAAGGCATGCTGATCCAGGTGTAAGCAGGAAGACGGACCATTCTTCTGTTTAATGAGATGTTTCCTCTTGTGGTCTGTACTTTTGTGTTACTCTGCTATGGATTTTGTAAAATGATCCACTTAAACCTTTTTTTTATCTTCATAAATTGGCTGTTTTAGACATAAAGTTCATGTGGCATTATCTTGTGAACTAATTTAATTTGAATATATGGTAGCTAGTTCTGGTTGTCTGTACAGTGGCTTGCAGAAGTATTCATCCCCTCTGGATGACGAGTGGCTGATAAATACACACGTTCTTCCTGTCAGTATTTTTGTTTTACACACTCATGCATTTTTATCAGTGCAAGTCTAAATGAATTATCAGTCAGCAAGAATTTCAAAAATTTCTGAAGAGAAAGAACCTCAGTTAAACTGAGAGTGTCAGCATGAAGGAAAGGAGGGAAAGGACCATTTTCACGAAGGTTAAGGATAAGGTAAGAGAATTGAACATAGGATTTGGGTGTAGGAGGTTGGACATCCCAGTACACACTGCTAGATCCATAGTGATCAAGTGGACGCTACGTCTAGACCATTACCAGGAGAGTGGTGAGGGTGAAGCTCAATGAGATCGGGCAAGTTTCAGAGAACTATGTGTGGTGCAAGACCTCAATGAGTGAAAAATGGTTGTGGTAGCACCATGTCATCATCTGTGGACAGTTTTCATCCTCAGAACTGGACGACTTCTCAGAATTGAAGAACGGATACAGGAAAAGAAAAAGCTAAGCTTGGGAGAAATGTTACACTAGTCAGTAGGACAGTACAGCTGAGGTGATGCCTAAAAACAAGAGTGCTTAAAAACAAAAACACAAAAAGGTGAATGATCTACGCTGACCAAGTCAAAGTCCAAAGTCAAAGCTCTTTTAAATAGTCAACAACGAAAAAAATCCATCTGTACTGCAGTACCTGGAGCAAACCTGTGAGGAGGAATGGAAAAAAATCATCCCCAAACTGTGTGCAGAACTGGATCTTCTTCCAAGCCTTAGTCTAAAGGGACTGAATAATTACACAAGCAGGTTTTATTAAAATATCTGCTCTGAGATAATGAATTCAGACTTTAAATCCATGTGTGTTTGTAATTAAAATATCAAGAAGAACTGATCTGTGTTTAGTGATTACTCCAGATGAATGTGATGACTTTAATCGGACTTGATTGCTCCCCTGGTTGGAGTCTCATTACTCTGCTGGGGATTGATCTGCATGGACAGCTGTGACTCATGGGATTGCTGTGGATGGGGTGGCTGGAGACGTCACGCCATCTTGGCCACGCCGTTGTGTTAGTCAACTTTGTGCTCAGGTCTTCATCAGCAAACATCTGAAGTCTTCAGCATGAGGGATTTAGTTTTTGGTCTGTGGTGAACTCACATGACCCTGACCTCAGGAGATCTTGGTTACTTAATTCCACTCGACTACAAACTGTTGTAGAAAGAACATTATTTACATTTATATTATTACCTGTCCAGGGAGTTTTTCCTCACCACTGTCACCTCCAACTTGATCATTAGGGATAATTGTTAACTTCATTTTAAAATATAATCATTTTATTCTGTTTCAATACTTCTGTAAAGCTGCTTTGAGACAATGTGGATTGTTAAGTTTTAAACACTTGCCTTGAATCTTTGCAAGGAGTGATAGCGTTCACATAATATATTCTAATCCTGACCATAGAGCTCCTGGGAGGCCAGGAGACGAGCCCTGATTCTATATGTGGTTTAAATTAGTTCTTACTTTAGTTCTAACTTCTTACAGGAAAACCTCAGGCATGAATAGCTCTCTGAAGGCAGGTCAGGTGCAAGTTAGAAATAAAATCACTTCCAGTCTACCAGGAAAAAAGAAGTTTGTAAACAATGAAATGTCTGGTTACTAAAAAAAACTGATTAAAAACACCAGATGGCGCCGTATACTAGCGGAACACACAATTTTCCAGAACTTTTCCTTAACATCTCAGAGAAGTGTAACGTAGAGAATATCGAGCATTTTAAATTTTATTTTATTTATTTCATTTTAAAGTTTTAGATATAAAACTAAATCTAAATGTATGAATATACCAAACACTGCAAAGTTTAATAGTTTTAATTAAAATAATTTATTACAGTCTTGGTATAGCCAAATAATGCAGTGATCTCCGTCAGTATAAAAAACCTTAATATTTAAATAAAATCAACACACTGTGAGGGTTTTCTCTCCTTTTAATATACTTTTTCTTTGTGTGTTCATGTCCAGGTGTGTCAGAGCGTTCAGAGTTTGACTCAGTTGCTTTACAGTTTGCAGGTGATCACACACACACACACACACACACACAGTAATTGCAGTGATTCAAAATTCTTGTGCAGATCTCTCTTTGATATAATGACTAATGCAGCAACCTCAGTGACCAAAATGAATAATTTTTCATTCTTTCAAGATTTATTATTAAATAAAAGCTGCTGTCCACATAATATCAAACAACTGTTGGTACACACACACACACACATTTAGAACATTCCGGCTGACTTGTTTATAATTCATATGTCTTTTTCTTCAAGCCGAGATGTTATGACTAAATCCTGTGTTTCGCTGGTTTAAGTTATTCATGCTTTTTGTCTTATCTTTATCTTCTTTATCATTTGTTTTTAATATCTGAGTAATATTACCCATGAGCTTAAAGAATTTCACTTTTAATATATATGTGTATCCTTATATGTGCTGTATTAATAGCAACTCGCTCTTAGTTCACAATTCTTTACAATTTGCTGATAATCCTGTCGCAGTGGCTGAAGAGCTGGCTGGAGTTTTTTTTTTGGAGTAGCGCTGGATCAAGAGCACTTTATTTGTAGCAAAGTACATCTTTTATTAATTACTACAGTCTTCAGTTGGTGGCTGCTGTCATCATCCGAGGCTCATTAAATGTTTATTTGTTCGTTTCAGTGTAGAATTATACAATAATTAACTCTGTTTACTTCAGGCCGTGGTCACCATCCAGGACAGCCACTACGAAGTGCGTCGTCTCCTTCTTCTCCTCCTCTCAAGTTCCACTCAACAGCGGATCTCCCAGGGTTCCCTGCAGGAGCAGGAGCGTCAGCGTGAGGCAGAGCGTCAGCGTCAAGAGCTGGCGCGGGCAGCACGGGAACGGCAACGATGGACCCGTGAGTGCCAGGCTCAGCAGCAGCGTTTTGAAGAGTGCGAAATGGAACTGGCACAGCGTGAGCACCAGTGCCACGAGGAGGCCCAAAGGCTGCAGCGCCAACGCAAAGAGCTGGAAGAGCAGCAGCAGGAGTACCAGCAGAGTCTGGAGAGGCTGAGGGAGGGCCAGAGGAGTGTGGAGAGAGAGAAAGAGAAGGTGAAAATGCAGCAGAGGATGACGGAAAGATGGAAACATGAACGACAACGCAATACCAGCGTCAAACTGGAAAGTCACCAAGGGTCTGAAGATGAAACAAAAGTATGTATGAGTATGTGGGTCAGAGTGTAAAATGTGACTCTTATAATAGGCTTTCTTTCTTTCTTTCTTTCTTTCTGTGGTGATTGTTGGACTGGTTTTGTCTGTCTGGTCATGTCCCTTCCCTTCTTCATGAAGAATGCAAGAAAAAAAAAAGACAATTCACCAAGTCCCAGTCTTTGTCACTTTTTTCAGAAGTTGTTCTCTTTTGTTTAGTTTAGTTGTGCACTTGCGACTGAAACCACCGTGTGTGTGTGTGTGTGTGTGTGTGTCACCCAATAAAGTTGGATTAGTATGCACACTTTCATTCACCTCCAGGCAAAACTACTGTGTTTACCATTGAATAATGCTATAATGCTCTTTCTCTCTCTCTCTCTCGCTCTCTCTCTCTCTCTCTCTCTCTCTCTCTCTCTCTCTCTCTCTCTCTCTCTCTCTCTCT
>JAOTRN010000030.1:8462454-8476983 GCA_028566695.1 Bagroides melapterus
AAGCATTTCACTGCATATCGTACTGTGTATGACTGTGTATGTGACAAATAAAATTTGAATTTGAATTTGAATTTGAACCTCATCCTCATTTGGGTGACACTGAACAGGAAAAAATGTCAATATAAATAACGTCCTTTCTACAAAAGTGTGTAGTCGAGAGGAATTGCAAGTGCAACCAAGTGTATGAGTTCTTCAGTCAGCTAAAAGATATTAGATAAAGCTAGTCAGCACTTCCTTCACTATTAAAGCTGGAGATGGTGTCTCTCAGGGATATTAAGGCATGTGAGAAGGTCACAGAATTCCATGTAGTTCCAGGCTCATAACGCTTTTAATTATATGTTCCTCACTGCATCAGGTATAAGGACTGGAACTGCTTTCTACTGGTGTCCCTCAGGACAACACTAAGGGACAAACACTTTCCACCTTTTCTTAATATTACTTTCAAGTTCCAGTTGGTTTCCTGCACATCCAATAGCCGAATCTCACAATAGGTGTCTGAAGAGCTCCTGACATTCATCAACGAGAGCTAGCTTTACTTAAAACTACATCCTCATTTATTCTATCCCAAGTTTTATGTTAGAGAAAAACATGAAATCTGAGGATCTTGAAATCTGAGGATCATCGACACCCAGATTTCTATTAAAGGTATTGGATTAATGACTTAGCCAGGCATACACATAATACATCCCATTGTGCTCCAGTACATCTAATTAAATGTACATTATTGTCTAGTGCTGGTTAATATAATATTATGAACAGCAGCTACACTAATTCCTTGACCACTAATTCCTTGACCATTAGTACCAGCTCCAGTTGTGTCCCACATCAGACCTTCACTGAGAAGAGGCCATCCATGTGAGGATCCTGAGGCATCTAGACATGTTCCAGCTAATTAATTTATAATCACATCCTCCAGTGTCACCTGAGGATGAGGTTCACTTTTGAGTCTGGTTCCTCTCAAGGTTTCTTCCTTTTCCATATAAGGGGGTTTTTCCTCACCACAGTCACATCAGAATTGATCATTAGGGATAAATACAAACACATTTAAAAATAAATCTATATATCTTAGGTTCTATATTTCTTATGTATTATATTTCTTATGTTCTGTAAAGCTGCTATGAGACAATGTCTGTTGTTAAAAGTGCTACATAAAATAAAATTGAATTGAATTGACTTGATTAAATGTTTGTGAGTTCATATCTCAAGTACACTAAGCTGCCCCTGCTGGGCCCTTAAACAAAGCCGTTAAGCCTCAATTGCTCAGTTGAGTATAATGAGATAAATGTAAGTCTCTCTGGATAAAGGTGTCTGCCAAATGCTATAAATGTAAATGTACTAACACTTTGCTGTTTTCTTAATATTTTTTCTGTCTGGAATCAAACCTCTAGTGCTGCCATCATCTACACATCTCACAACAAGAAGAATTACATACAGTGACACAGAAAAAAAAACCTCAAGGTTGTTAGTTTGTGGTAAGGATTTCAGGTTAGCGTCTTCCTCGGCGTTAAGTGCTGTGCAGCATCCAAAGTGGATGTTTTGGCTAAAATAACTGACACATACTGTACCTCCTTTTACATGGCTGCATTTGTTTAGTCTTTGAATTCTGACAGATTTTTATTCATTTGTGAATTTGGGTAAGCTTGTTTTCTTTAATGATTTTTTTTCCATTCAATTGCTTTAATTAATTTGAATAATATGGAGTAGCTCTCTGTTTATACAACTCAGGATTTAGGGCCTTTCTCAGGGGCCCCAGGAGTGGCAGTTTGCTAACCCTGGGATTCAATCTCACAGCCTTCTGTTTTGTAGTCCAATGCCACTGAGCTAACACATCTCCACATTGACTATTAAATAATTTGAAACTGATCATTTGAGGTTCACCTTCATCAAACTTCTTAGAAGTAAACTTACACAATCTCAAGATTTTTCTAGATAAAGAAAAAAGTATTTCTTTTGAAAATGCCTGGATAAATATACATTTGTTCGTATCCAGGTTGATCAATGAGATGAAATATTCTCACAGCACGGATACTGTATGTGCTCAGCATCTATCAGGTAGTGACATGCATTTGTTATCTTTATTTTTCTTCAAACATGTACAGTCCACACTGTGAATTCCTTCACTACAAAGAAAAGGGTGTGTCCCTGTTTACTAAACACATTGTAATTACATACACACATTAGTGCTCATTGATGCAGGGGAAGGGCCTCATGGTAATCACACACCAATAAAGCATTTATCGCTCACATGCCCTTTCATTTTTTTTAACAAATCCTCCCATTCCGCTGGTCTTCCCTTAATTAGGTGTCATTGCTTTTTTCTCGTCCTTATTTACACCACAGAATATTCTTTGAGTTGTCATACTGTAAAGTGGCTTTATACTAATTTAGCTTTTGACTGAAGTCAAGAGCTTGTTTTATTTTATGCAGGAGTGGTGACATGTGAAGGCAAAAGGTACTCTGCTTTGATGCTTTTTCCCTTGAAGCATACAAAAAAAAAATTAGACGACTGAGTTCAAAAGTGATGTGATTTAACTGAAGTGAGTTTAGGAAAAAAAAATTGCCTCAAGAAATCTACAAAAAAAAAAAAGTCTTTCGGTAAAAGGGATCTTCTGTCATTTTGAGAGCTCTTCAAGGAACACTGCTATACATATTTGTTTGTTGTTGTTGTTGTTAATATGTATTAACATTTTTGTTTAAACCAAGAAATGAGATTAGATTTTTTTTTATTACTCTAATTTTAGAGTAATAAAAAAAATCTAATCTCATTTCTTTGAGATCTCATCTCATTGCTTGTCCAAGGCAAATATCTTACTTTATTATACTTTCTTGTACCAGACATATTCTGAGGGAAATTTAGTTCTCAGTGAAATTGAGTTGTGTTTTACTGAGAATTATTATTTGTAACAGAGCTTAGTGTGTGTCTAAATCCGGTTTAAATAAGAAAACACACACTGGCAGCTTTCTAGCCATGGTAATAAAAATCCATACAGAGAAAAATGGGATATTCTCCTGCGTAAATCCTATACAGCATAAAACGGCTAATTAGTGTAAAACAGATTTGTAATCTAATACACTCGCATATCTTTCACACAACCTCACACAACCACAACGGTGCCTGTATTTAGGTGATTATGATGAAAGGTCATAATTAAAAGTCTTGAATAAGAAGCTCAGGTATGTAATGGGTGTGTGTGGGTATGACTATGTGCTTCAAAGCTTTGAAGTCACTTCAACTTCATACCTTATTATGTCTTCAAATAATGCTAATGCTGAAGCTATTGCTAATGGCACCTCAATGGCAAGAAAGAAGCATGGCAAGCCATCAAACAGTACAGCCATGGTAGGATTTGCTTGTAAAATGTTTGTGTAAGCTGAAAATACAAATAGTTTGCCCACAAAGGGTGCCAATAATTCTGCATAGTTAAGCTACACATGCTCTTTTTGAGATATTAGTGCTCCTGACTGTTTTTGCTTTTTGGACCTGCCTGATACATCATGATGTCCTAGGTTCAAAAGCAGTGTTGAGCCATTAGGGTCAGCAAGTCCTGTTTCTGTTGGCCTAAACACGTGAGCGTGAGCATTTTTCTGTCCTCTGATTGGTTGTTCAGAGCAAAACTGTTACAGTCAGGTTTGACTAGTAAAACACATCTGTAGAGATCTGCTGTGACGTGATAGTGGGGGTATTAAGAGGTGGATTAAGTCGGGTAAGTCCTCACTGAAGGCCCAGGTGCCAAATGAACGGCTCACCACTGTTCAAAAGATACACCGGATTGCTGTGGATGAAACCACTGAGAAACCATAAAGCAACTGCCATAGGTTTTACCCTTTATCAGTGAACAGACAGAGTTCGTTATAACTAGAATATATGTTATAACTTCCTGGTTACATAATCATACTTTTTGATCATATCATACACAGCATAGAACTCTCCAGTGTGACAGAAATGAGGATGAGGTTCACTTCTAAGTCTGGTTCCTCTCAAGGTTTCTTCCTCATATCATCTCAGGGAGTTTTTCCTTTCCACCTTTACCTCAGGCTTGCTCATTAGGGATAGATGTTATAGATAAATAGTACATTTGTTTTAAATTTATTTCTTAAATTTATTTCTTAAATTTATAAATTTATATATTTTTTTACATTTATTTCTTTTTCTATGCTTTTGTAAAGCTACGTTGAGACAATGTCCATTTCTAAATGTGCTATACAAATAAAATTGAGTTAAATTGAATTCAATTAAAGTGCAAGGCAGTATAGTGCATGTTAAACTCTACACCATGCTGTCAGTGTTGTTTTGTGGTAAATTTTACTCAACAGGGATGAGGACACAAAGACAAATATAGCAAGTGACGGCATCACAGCTGTCACAGGGTACATTTTCTTCTGTCATAAAATGTTGGTTTTACACACACACACACACACAGAGAGAGAGAGAGAGAGAGAGAGAGAGAAACAAGGCACCACATTTCTCTTTAATTTGATACTGACAGCCTCTGACAGCGTCTGAACACACTTTGCTTTTGATATGGTCTGGGTGAATTGTGGAAAGGACAAATACACATCCACTTGTCCCTTTGTAGCTTGTTTGTATATGTGTGCGTGCGTGTGTGAATGCCTGTATGCATACAAGTGTGTGTGTGTGTGTGTGTGTGTGTGTGTCTCAATGTAGCTTAGAAACAGCTGTCAAGTGTTCATGGCAGATGGGGGTGGGGGTGGTATTATTAGGGGTGTCCTTGTGTGTGTGTTAACTAGTGAAGCTGCCAGCCCTGGTCATTATCAACCCACACACACTTAAAAAGAGAGAACTTTTAACAGGGCTTTATTCGCTTTAATTGCTTTTTTCTGACTGTATTTGGATCTGTTTGTGTGTGTGTGTTTGTGTGTGTGAAATGAACTTGCTTTCTGGAAGTGTTCTTAATTGATTCTTATTTTCACTCCTGAGATTAAGAAAACTTTATTATCACAACATATACAATACATTACAGCACAGTGGAATTATTTTCTTCACATATTCCACCTGATGAGGTTGGGGTCAGATATGATACCCATGGAGCAGGGAGGGTTAAGAGCCTTGTTCAATTGCCCAACAGTGGTAGCTTGGCTGTGCCAGGGCTTGAACCCCAACCTTCTAATCAACAACACAGAGCTGTAACCACTTGAGCCACCACTGCACCTGTTTTTTCATGTAACAATCTGATCATCTAATCATCAGAAAATAGTGCAACACATAAACTCATACACATGCAGGACCAGAGCTTCAGTTGATCTTCACATTAAACATCAGAATAAGGAAAATCTCGCCTCACTTTAACCGTGGTGTGGTTGTTCGTGCCAGACAGCCTAGTTTGAATGGTGATGGGATCAAAAAGAAACATACATTGGAAATACATTGTTAATAAGATATTTGAGAGGAGGATGGTTTAAGATGACAGGAAAGAGACATTAACTCAAATAACCACCAGCACCAGCCTGTATAACACCCTGCACTGCACCACGATTGAAGTGTCATGTCTCGTCTCTGTTCTGTCATGTAGGTGGTGAAACAAACTCCCGATGTCTAGAAGTCTGAACAGCTGATACATTGGATGTCTTCAAACAATGACTAAAGATCTACCTCTCTATCTATCTAGAGTACTTAAATTAGAACTGATCAAGTGATCTAGTGAACCAAGAACGAGGACAGAATTATTTATAGAGGTTTCAAAGCTGCTCTGAATAAGGGGGTCTTCCAAATACCATAAAGGTGTCCCATCCAGGATGTTTTCTTAGCATTTTCATGAGTTCCACAGCAACACCGAGCAGAATAACGTGTTTACTGATGAGGACTGAATGAAGAACTCGACCATGTGCTGAGTTTGCATGCTCTGCCTGTGTTTAGGGGTTTCCTCTTTCTCCTCTGGTTTCCTTTCCCCAGCCTTAGACATTTGTCACTACAGACATCTTGAAATTGTCTGTAGTGTGTAAATGGGTGTGAACACCCTTGATTTTGCCCTGAACCTTCTAGAATATGCTCCGGGCTCACCAACCCTGCTTAGGATAAACTGCTCAGAAAATGAATGGACACATGTAAATGGATGAGTAAATACTTGGGAAATACAGATAATATAGATTAACATTGCTTCCAACATGACTTCCAGAATGACCTGACATTTTTGATACATTTTGGAATTGGTCGTATCATGTACACTGTAACACATTTTGGAGTGATTTTGAAGAGCATGAATGTTTTGTTGGGCTGTTCCACACATGTGAAGAACATGAGACATTGTCGTAATCAGTACTTCTCAGATGTTCCTGTAGCTCGACTATTTTTACCATAGAATCTGCTTAAGCCTCACTGGTAAGTTTTTTTGTCTTGCCCTTTAACTAAATAGAATCTTTTTCAATGGATTAAATGAATCATCACGAATGACTCAGGCCTGTGTGTTAGCTGGAAAACTACATGTAAGATGTACCAGATGTACATCATCTTCATACTGCATAAACATCAGCATAATTTTCTCCTGTTTATTATTAAACTTTATTCAAATCTTGGTTAAATTTTCTCCTAAAAAGAATATCATAGCTCACAATCTTCATTTTAAAAAAGAGGTTATAGTCATGGACCAGGCTAATGAACAGGTCGATGATGTTAGAAAAGAGTGTCAGCGAATAACCAGTGCCACACACCAGTGAGTTTAAATAATACCAGTGACACAGACATAAAAACATGTGAGTCACATCTGATGGCTGCAAGGAAGCTAACAACTATCTGAAATCTAGCTTGATATTCTTCTTTAAAATCTTCAAAATATTATCATATGCTTCTCATGTTTATGTCTTATATAATAGATATAAAATATACAGTCTTGTTAAATGGAAGGTTATTAAGATATTTAAAAAAAAACACATACAAGCACAAGAGACTGTATAAAGTAGTGCGCCACTGATTCTTGTGAATAGTCACACATAATCATTACATACAGTATAAAGAAAATTCCATCTGTTAATCCAAATACAGTGTTTGATTTTTACTAAATTCCTCCTTTAACTGTAACTTTAGTTTGTGTGCAAGAAAGAACACGACAGCAAGGTCAGATCTGCAGCATTAGGTTTTGTTCCCTGCAGGTGCTTTAATGCTGGAACAAAAAAAATTCATGGAATCTGTTGTGTGTGTGTGTGTGTGTGTGTGTGTGTGTGTGTGTGTGTGTGTGTGAGCAAGAAAGAAGTTGTGTAATAACCTAGTGAGACGTGTGGGCGAATTGGATTAAAAGTTAGTCAGTAAAGAACTCTAGAGACAAACACAAGCAGCAGTTACAGACAGAAAGTGTTTGCTGAAACATCAGAATCAATACAGCAATATAAGAGTAAATAATGAAGCAGAAAGATGACTACGACTATGAAATGCCCCAGAAAGCCCCAGGCAAGTGCAAAAAAACAGCTTCCAAAAGCAAAGAAATTAGAGCTATGACATGATCAGTTATTTAAAGTGCTTAAAGTGAATTAATCATCATTAGTATTTAATTTCTCTTCCAATGATGCAACATTTACAAACGTGTGGAAAGATAATATGAAAAAAATATTGTAAACATATGGATGTTTAAGAAAAAGTATTTTATTTATTTGAAAACATTTAATATCTCATGCCTTTTCCATGATTTACACTGTAGTTGTCCCACACACACACATTCAATCACTGTGACCTGAATACGCTGCATGTCTAAATTTCCTAAACATTATTAGCAACAAGAATGAAATGCAAGTTTAACAAGATTTAAATGCTCTTGTAGTAGGGATGTTGCAGCCTAGTGGTTAAGGTGTTGGTCTACCAATTGGAAGGTTGTGAATTCAAATCCCAGGTCTGCCAAGGTGCGACTGCTGGGCCCCTTAACCCTCAAATACTCAGCTGAATAAAAATGAGACAAATGTAAGTAGATCTGGATAAAGGCTTCTGTCAAATGCTGTAAATGTATTGGTGGATGTTATTTTGGAAATATAACTCTGTTCCTTAATTTATAGACTGAAATAATGTCAAAATGTCATTTTTAATGTCAAAAATATATTTGAAGTAAAAATGCTCATAAAGATCTCCTTCCTGACAGCCTGCCATTAGCATGGGTATGTGTTAACCACAGTTTGTGTATTTATGTCACTTTCAACTCTATTAGATATTTAACAAGATAAGTACATTTTTTTACTTAGATAAAAGTAAAACTTGCCTGTTAAAATTTAAAACACAAAAAATAAGAAAAGAAAGAGATCTTATTTATTGAGATTACAGGAATGTTTCAATAAAAAAAGTCTACATCCTTCACACCAAACCATTGAAGTAACACAACACATGGTGTTCAGCTCAGTGTCAATAAAGTGTATTAAAACTCACCAGGCTCCTGTATGTGTGCAATAGCTCTTTTTCAGATGCTTTTAAAATGAAATATATTGTATTGTTTTTAAAGTCAGAACTTTATTACAGTGGAATAAGTGGCTCATTTTCTATGCTAAATTGCTTCTCCTAGACGTGACTCTTTTTATTGTGACTGTAGCAAAGGTTTAATATGGAAATTTATAGTGATTTTCAAGAAACAGGACAGAAGAATGAGGTTCTTAGTTTTAAAAACAAAGAAAGTCATAGGATTTAACGTTATTCATAACTGCAAAACAATCAGAATATTTGATATATGCATTATGATTAAGATTGATGTACAATTCTAGAAGAATACTGGATGAAGCAGGTAAAAAAAAAATATGATTTACTTTAAAAAGTAAGTAGTCAGAACAGAGCAAGAGGTCTGTGTAAGCGTAAACATGAGGCATGTTGAGAAGTGTAATTTCCCTCGGCTTTGCAATATTGTGTTTCTTGGTTCTTCTTGGTATCTGAGGCTAAAGGAGCAGTGGGATTTTTGAGCAAGAGCATGAGCAAGAGCCATCTTATTAACCAGGTTACTGAAATATCTCTTCTTATCTTTTACGTATCTTTTCTCTAGTGTTTTTAATGGATTCATAGCTTTCATGATCACTGTACTCACTGCGGATATTGCTGTGGTATTGCCAGCGTTTAGTCTAGCCAGATATTTAAACTCTCTTTTCTATTAAAAATATACCTCAAATATGTTAATGTACATGATACTGGTTATATCGTACTGGTTATATCCTAATGTTTAGTTTGAGCACATTAGTTTATTTTTGTTGTTATTATGTTTTAATAGCCTATGACATTATTTGGTCCAGTGCTAAACAAGAAAGACAGTGGTTTTTTTGGGGGTTTTTTTTTTTTGTGTGTGTGTATGTGTGTGGAAAGGGCAGGTGTTGGAAACTTAATACAGCCTCTTATGCAGTATGAGTCACTGCTTCTGTAACAAGCAGTAAATCAGCTAAAGGCAGTTTTCCAAGATTTATATAATATTTTTGGCTGCTACAAACCTTTCTTTAACACTATTAATCTATCTAATGAATACATTAACATTATCCTAGTGCAAATTATAACCATCTCATTGACTATTGTTATACCTAATTGCAATTCCAATCAAACACAGACGTATGGGTTAGATGTAGTTTGACTTGCATCCACACTAGGTAAGGGCCTTGACAGCCTGCATCATCATGGAGTGGTCTCACTTCTGCTCTGGACTTCCCACAGGAGAAAGGAATCAGCAGTGACAGGATACTCAGTCCCAGTGTTTTTTTTTTTCCAGTGTTTGTAAGAATAGAGAGGGGTGTTGCTTCAATGAGATTTGGAGTTTTAGGAAGGAAAACTTTGTAGTATATCAGATCATTTCTACTATCTACTGACTCAGGGAGTTTTTCCTTGCCACCGTCGCTCTCGGCTTGCTCATCAGGGATAAAATGATTTCACTACTCTCACTTTCCATCATTGTCTTTGATTGTGTACAGCTGCTTTGTGACAATGAGCATTGTAAAAAGCGCTATACAAATAAAATTGAATTGAATTGAATTGAATAGAAGGAAAAAATTTTTTGTCACATATACAGTACAGTGCAGCACAGTGAAATTCTTTCTTTGCATATCCCGATTTTGGAGATTTGGTTCAGAGCACATTGTCAGTTCAGAGCGGGGGCAAAGGTCAAACTGCCAATCTTACAACCCAGAGCCTTAAATACTTGAGCTGCCACTGCCCTTTATTAATCAAGTAGTTTATTAGTCTGTGCAAGCCCTGTTCAAATACATTGCTTCTCAACATGTGTACTTGGTCCCAGAGATTTGCATTTATGGAGATTTACAATTTGGCATAAACATTTATCCAGAGAGACCTGGGATTTAACTCACAAACTTCCAGTGTCAGTAGTCCACCAAATTTACCACTGAGCTACCACTTCCCTAGGTCAAATAATGCAGCCAGTACTCAGTGATTCATTTTGTAATTGTATCTCGAAACTTGAGGTCATATATTCTGGACACTTGGAGTAAAGTGGAGGAAAGAAATCTCTTTAAAGCTGAGTTGGATTTGACATCCAGGCCACCAGTCAGTAGAGCTCTCCACCCAGGAGAACATTTTGTGAGCATCTTGCAAGAGCTTCATTAACACAAACCCAAAAGAACTTCTAATATGTACCTTCTGAGGTCTGAATTACATTGGAATACACTACAGTATGTTCAAATCTTCAACTGTATAAGCAGTAGCAAGAATCTTTTATTGTAAAGCTGTTTGTGCCCACCATTGGGGTAACCCAAAGGTGCACTGGTGGACTCAATGGTGAGAGGAAGCTGTCAAGATGAAGAAGGAGGCTTCCCAAATAATGCTCACAGATAATTCTAATTCAAATCAGAAGCATAGGAGAGCCAGAAGGGATGCAAAAGTTTTTTTGCAAGGAAATGCTTAGACAAGGGAGGACTTTAGAAATGGTAATGGAAAATGGTAATGGAAAAAAGTTTTTTGTAGCATAGATTTAATTTTTTTGGCACACTGTTTAATGCCTAAGAGGATGACAAGAACATGTAAAAATTCTGTGAGTAGAAGTAGAGTGGAGCGTTTACATCTACTGGGGATACTGTTGAGCAAATTCAGGGAAAACTCAAATGTTTTGCTGCTGGATATTAAGCTGTTAACCAAGTCTGAGGCCAGGTAAGACACAATTTCCCTGTAGGAGGTTAGGTATTTTGGAATCTTATTCAGGAGAGATGCAAAAGAATATCATGGATCTGCTCAGCAGCTTCAGTTTTATGGTCATTGAATCAATCTGCTATGGAGCTCTCTGGACAGAAATCTCTGTTTACTGCGAAATCTATGACTCTATCCTGACCTTTGGTCACAAGATGTGGGTAGTGAGTGAAGGAATATGATCATGAATAAAGGCAATAGAAAATAGGTTCCTTTTCCTGGCAGGGACTCTTCAAGCTAGGATGAGGAGTTTGGCAATCTGAGTGGGCTGCTGCTCCTCCAAATTGAGAGGAGTTAGTTGTGGTGGTTCAGTCACCTTACACAGATATTAAATAAGGATTACAAAGATCACAGGACTCACAGGAGGAGCTGAATCTGTGGCCAGACTAGAGATTGAAAATTCTGGGCTGACCTCCTCAACCTTGTACAAGTCAGAACCGCTTCAATAAAAGTGAGAAGAAAATGGAGGAATCAATGTTGTATTAATCATATAATGTCTACTATTGGAATATTTGTGTTACTTATTTATGAAGCCTAACTAACTAAAGGTTACGTCATACTTGTTATACAATAAATGAAATACAATCATCTACATATTGTAACCACAGAATAAAATATCAAATATATTTTCTCTACATGATATATTTTCCTCTTTTTGTTAATACCTGTCTCTCAGTGTGTAGTTATGACAGAGCGGAGCATCATAGGTAATGTGTGTATGTTGTAGGTTGCAGGTTGCGTGATGTGCTGCCATTCCTCTTGGTCTGACACAACTCTGTCTATCCTTTGATTAATGTCATCCGTCAGCATCAGCGTTGTCTCCGGTCTGTTTCTGGATACTGGTTTCATGAGAGATCAGATGAAGTGAGCACCTTCCACTGTTATTAGACAAGCCTCTGGTGCTTTTGTGTGTCATGTGTCACGTTACAGACGCAACATGTCTCAAACACACCACACACATACAGTATGTGTAACACTCCAACTGTCTCAGGAATCGGGCATTGTCAAAAGTTTTGAGGTTTTCTCTGGAATTGAAAAGAATCCATCTCAGATACTTTGTTATGGTATGTGTCTAGTTGTGTCCTATTTTGTACTGTGTGCTCTTCTGCTATGTGATTTATTTTTGTATTTGTATATTTTTTCTTTCACACAAACCTGAAAGACAACATTCTACTCAGTACATGTTCAAACAGTACACTGAAATAAAATTGCTGTAAATTTACAAGAATTAGAAAATTGACAGTGTTTACAAGTTTTGAATCTCTAAGCAACTAGTGTAGAGCATTGCTTTATGATTAAATGCCAGAAAATGCAATGAAATGTGGGCTGTCTAACATGTTTGGCAGAGGTAAGAATGATAATATGGCACCTTGTCCTGACTTTGAACTTAATATTATAAGTTAATTGATCTAGTTAATGTCTCAGTGGCTCAGGCTTTGAGTTCAGATCAGAAGGTCATGTGTTCTCCTGGCAGTACTGCCAAACTTCTGAACTACTGGGTGACTCCTTGATCAAGATTAAATGAGCAAATGTAATGTATTATGATTTATTGCATACAATCATTATATTTACAAAGTTTTGTATTATATTTCTGGACACTTAAAAGTAACTGGAATTATTTGTAATAATATTACAAATATTAAAATATTTGCCTCAAACCTCCAGGGTTAGGGGGTTCAATTCCTGCCTCAATTTCCGTTTTTTTTAATGTTTCATCCCCAGTCCAAAGACATGCACTGTAGGCTGATTGGCACCTCTAAATTGTCTGTAGTGTGTGAATGTGTATGCTTGTACTTTGCGATACACTGGCATCCTGCCAAAGCTACACAATTAGTGGTGTAGAGAATGCATGGATGGATGGATGGATGGATGGATGGAATTACTGCCAGTATTATCAGTAAATTACTATAAAATTTCAGTTTCTGTCACATTGTATCCAGGCATGGGCCTGAAAGGCATTGAAAGTTAATCTCTCAGTGACTGTGATGATTCTCTGACTGGGAGTCGAACCTGGGCCATAGTGATGAGAGTGTGTGACCCTGTACAATAAATTTTTATGAAATATTTGTAATTCCTCTCAACATTTACTCTAAGTTTATTGCATTGTATGTCACTACATCATCTGTATCATCTGAATATCATCTGTAGAATTTTAAGATCATACATCTTCAAGACAGTTCCTAACAAATATAAATTTTAATAGCAAAACTGTAACCTGTCACTATAATCTGTCTGCTGCTATGTACACACTATTCTTCAACCTGTGCCAGACAGTAAAAGAAGAATCTGGATACTATTACCACCTCTGCATTCTCTGGGATGCTGAATGTGCCCCCGGCTGGTGCATTGATAGTGATTATTTATTGTTCTCCCCTATCTGGCCTTATCACTTCATCCCTGCCTCCCTGACCACAGTGTATTTCTGTCATAGCATCATTTTCTAATTGATTCTGAAGCGACTGTGGTGTGAACTTCCATTCAAGGATTTTTAGCTTTCTTTAACTTGAATCATTAATATACCCTGCTTCATCCTCCATCTCCAACTCATCCATCTCGCTTCCCAGATGCTTTTGGGTCTTTTCACAGATCCATAAATCTCTTAGTGCCAAAGGACAAACGAAGAAGGGCAGTACATCACCGCTGGGCCTGTCACATCAGCGTGGCTTAATGAGGCAAACTCAGCCTGTAGGAAGAGGAGGAGGGCAGAACGTGGCCTGTTAGTCAGAGCAATGTCAATCACTCATGCACACACACACACACACACAAACACACACATAGGAGATACAAGAGAGGACCATTATCTTGCAAGTCAGAATGAAGTCCCCGAAAGGCAGGATGAGAGAAAAGTAACATCATTCCCTTAACTAGAAAGAGCATTTTGAGGGCAAACGCTGGAACACACACATACACACACACTCACACACACACAAACACACACACACACACACACTTGCAATCACTGAATTGAATCATCCCTCAGTATGTGGTTAGTTATTTTTTCAGTGACATCATAATATTTAATTATTATTAATTATTATCTTTTTTCCATCATGTGACTTAAGAGACAAGCCATTGTGATATACAGTAATACAGTCTACAGCAGGCCTGACTGTCAATCACACATGTATTGTTCAATTAGAATTACGATCTTCTGAGTTTCTGCATAGCAAATTATATTATTACCTTATTCTTACCACAAGCAAATGGGGGATGCTTAGTTATGATTGGTCAGAAGGTGACAGACATTTTTATTATAATGTAACATTGCTGTAACACGACACGCTGCAATTTTCTTCTCATATTAACTTCATATTGAGAGAGAGAGTACACTTTTCTTATTATTTTCCATCATCCTGCAGGTATTTACAGTACTGTGCAAAATTCTTGGGAACATCCAAACAAAAGCCATATTCAATGATGCTTTTGAAAACATTTCT
>JAOTRN010000030.1:8516885-8529085 GCA_028566695.1 Bagroides melapterus
CTTTTACCGGACACTTGTGGTGCTGGTGACCAGGCCGGCCGCAGTAAAAACACAGGCCCCGTAACAGCCGCTCCTGCCTCTGCTGGGGGGTGAGGCGAAGGCGGCCAAGCTGCATGGGCTCCTCCCCCTCGGACGGCGAGACTAGTGGAGGGGATGGTGAGCGCCTGGAGGTGGCCTGGGCAGGGGGAGAGCGGTGCCGCCGGGCACGGACAAGGTCTCGAAGGCGTTCCCAATCCTCAAGCCGCAGTGCCAGAGCCATGAGGGCGTCCAAGGAGCACGGGATGTCTCGGGTGACTATTTCCTCCTGGAGGGACTCATCCAGACCTTCCAGGTACCGAGCCCGTAGGGCCCCCTCATTCCATCCACAAGATGCTGACAACGTTTGAAACTGAACGGAGTATTCTGTGACTGACAACGACCCCTGACGAAAGGCGTTGTGGCCGCAACGCGGCCATCTCCCCCTGGGCTGAGCGGTTGAAAAGGCGCAACATCTCCTCACGAAAAGCAGCAAACTGCTTGCAGAACGGGGCATCGGCCTCCCAGACAGCCCAGACAGCCGTGGCCCGTTCACGTGCTCTGCTGGTGAGTGAACACTGGGTGAGAAATGGGCGACAGGAACCGGGGTCACCATCGTAGGGAGGGGGGTTGTTGGCATGAGGCTCCGGCCCCGAAATGGTGGAGGCGTTGGGTGCCTCGGTGACCTGAGCAGCTTGGGGCGCCGTTGAAACCGCCCCCGCCGTGCCTGCCTGAAGCTGGTCGAAACGAGCTGTTAGTTCCATCAGCTGGGCAGCGAGTTGGGCTCTCTCCTGGGTGGCGGCCACGAGCTGGGAATCGTGCTGGCCCAACAGAACCCCCTGTTGGGACAGAGCGCCACACAGAGACTCCGTTCCTGCTGGGTCCATGGTTCTGGTCAGTCCGTTCTGTCAGAACACACACAGACAGCGGACCCAGATGCAGTGCAAACACACAGAGTTTATTGATAAAGTTTCAGCAAACAGGCAGTCGGCAGGGCCGGGTGCGCGTGACCTCCGGAGACACGGCCGGAGGGAGAACAGGGCTGGGACGACCGGTGAGGGCGGCAGGACAGGCAGGACAGGCCGGGCATGTAGGCGCAAACTGAAAAACAAAAAACAAAAACTAATCCACACACACAGAGGAAGAAGACGGCTCTGGAGTCTCAGACGCGGACTGGAACACGGATGAAAAGAGCAATCGCGTGCATGCGCCGAAGCAGAAAAACCGCAAACGTGCCCGTGCCGCGAAAAGCAAAGTGCAGAGCGCACAAACAAAAGGGGAAAGAAAGGGCAAAACAAACGTGGAGAGAACACACAACTTAGCTTGACTTGACTTGACTTGACAAAATTCGCGACCAAACAGTACGGCGAGAGAAGACGGACTGACAAGAGACAAAGGCACACGCAAGGAATAAATAGGGAGGGGAACAATGAGGTGCAGGTGCGGGAAATTATACAATTAAGCACTGACGAGGAAACAATGGGAGAGGGGAGACGTGACACCGGGGCACGTGACAACGCTTTGACAGCGCGGCACGTGCGCCACAGTAAACAAAACACAAGAGACGGGCACAGAAAACAAGACGCGGTCTGGGCTGATCAGACCGGGGTCGTGACAGTTACTGTAGTTGATGCCCATTGTGTTCTATTTTGTATTGTTTTATGTTATTGCAATAAAAAATATATATATATAAATAAATAAATAAAATAAATCCTTTCTGGGAAAAAAAAGTCAATTGCTTGTTAATGTTGTTGCGTTTAATGATTGCAGACATATAAATATAAAGACCACAACACATTTTACATGTATCGAGTCCCCTAGCAAGCCTACGATAATGGTGACGTACTCTGACAGTAAATCAGTGAAGTACCCTGACAGTACACTAAATTAAAAGTTTATTTGAAAAATAATGCCAAAGATACCGGTACATTCTTTTGTTAAAAGTCGTGGTGCTGAAACTAGCTCAGTGGTCCCGATGTGCATGGAGACAGGGTCCTAATAAGTGCCCAAACTCATTGATACTGTATATGCTGAAACACCTAGGGAGCTAGGGAGCTGATTGAGACACGCCCATTGTACACATCTGCTACTTTACTTTTCTTAATCTGTCAAGTTTTGCTCTTTTATTTGTCCAGTCGAGTCTAGTTTCCCTGTCTAGTTTTTGCTCTTTTGTTTGTTCTTTTCTTACAGTTCGCGCTGCCACGCTTCTTATGTTTCAGCCCTGCGCTGCTCCTGCGCGTTATTTACGCAGCCCAGTTCGGCAATCTGCCGTATGCGCATTTCTTGCGCCGCCTCAGTCATTTTGTTTCCCATTTTTTCTTTGTTTTTGTCCATCGTCTCAGACTCCAGCGCCGTTCGTGTGTTTTTGCTTTTTCTCCCTTTTTCCCTTCTGCTTCCACTTCTCTTCTCCTCTCCGCCCTCCTGCCGTCTTGCTGCCCAGCGCTCCTCCGGCTGCCCTGCTGTCAAGCCCTTCACATGTTGCCTGGTTTCCTGGCCGGCTCACGTCCCTGATCCTGTCCAGCATCCAGGAGGAGCTGTTTTCTATTCTTTGCAAGTCTTTGTCCTAGCCTGAACTTTAATAAACCTTGTTTACGCACCCGCAACTGAGTCCTCCGTTCATGTCCCTGACAACTTTAGCATAATAGCCTAGCACAAATGTTGTGGATTATAGGATGAGTTCATGTTGGATTTTGAGTGAAATATGACATCAATTCATTAGATTTTTTAGATTTGCTCATACTATTCTTTTATTTATTTGTTTATAGTTACGTCGTGCTGTGGAATGTCAGCCAAACATTAAGGGTGTTTAATTACCTATTATCAGTTACAAGATAGCAGCTACTCAGCCACTCCTTTTTTCTTTTATATTTCTCTAGAAGCTAAATAAAAAAATCTAGTATGTCGTGTTACTGAGAAACCTTAAATCTTTCTGACTCGAAGACTGAAAGGAAACTGACAAGCCAAAATCTATAAAAGACCAGTAGTATGGTATAAATTAGTATACTAACCCACATCCATTTTTGGTCTACAAACTACTACAGTTAGTTAGGGATTCCGATAGAGCAAAAGTTTGCTTCACCCTCAGGACATTTAGTGCATAAGACATGTAGAGCTACAGGGTTTCTAATCAGTATACAGTAGGTACCAAATAGTCAAAGAGTCTATGTTAACAAAAATCAATAAATAATAAACCTAAATATAAAATTATACCATATAAATGTTCACATCCTGTGCACATTCTTCCTTATATATTTATTATGACTGCCAGACTGGCAATTTTTGCTGGTTCTAGTTGACATATTTTATACATGTACATTTAGACATGTTATAATCGTCCAATCTCATAAACTTCTCTTCTATAGACTGAGAGGGTCTTTGCAGCATTCTTTTCAGAATATATTTCATTGTCGATTGAGCCTTGTGCTTTGGCTTGTTGCTGGTACTGTTGATGTTGTTGTATATACATTTTCATATTTAATATTGGGAGAGGCACGTTCTTTGCAGTCATTTGTGCAGCTTGTAAAACAGAAAGTCACTATGATGAGGATTGTTTTCTACCCAACAGTTTGATCGATGTTTTTCATTTCATTATGCAATTTGCATCGCATGTGACCGCACAAGTTCAGATAGCCCAAAAGAATTTGTGAAGAAGATGTGTGCCAGAATTTAATTTGGATCTGACTACACTCAATCACAAAATGCAAAAGAAGGAAAGAAACACAATAGCACACTTGAAATAAGCTTACATAAACCATGAATGAAGCTTCAGTTAGGAATAGGATATAAAGGTTATTCATTAGGGATCCTCAGACTTCCTGATAATAAACAGTGTTGCTTTCATTCAGTTGTTATCAGGTAACAATTCTCTGAATTCCAAAGACAACTCTGGAAGACACAACTTCCTTGAGAAGTTCTTTTTCACACTTACATAATAAGATACCATATCATTGGAAGTTTGAAGGAATGAAGGTTTTTTCTTCATTCATCAGGGAAATTTAGTAATAAAAGAAAGTCTTGGTTAAAGTAAGGTGTAATCTTCATGGTTCATATTGTCCACCTCATACCAGCATGGCCCCAGTTCATTTCCTGTGCAGGGACCCAACCCAGCCACTATGGGGTTAAACCAGTTTCAGTCCCAAGCACAGATAAACTGGGAGGGTTGCGTCAGGAATGGCGCATATATGAATCGGAACCTGAACAGCATTGTGTAACTGCATTGTGTACATGAGAAGTACACATTTTTCTACATAGATGTCATTGATTGTATGCTAAACTGCGCCTATGTACATGGATGAGGAAAAAAGAGACCTTTGGTAAAAAAAAAAATACAGTTACTCCACTGTAACTTTTCAGCATTAGCGGCATTTTCTTTTTTTTGTTGTGCTGCAACATTATTAGTCCTTAGAACTTTTTTATCTATGCGATTCTCAGTTGTTAAGTATTCATATCTTAAAAGTCAGTGCTTAGTGCTTTATCCTTTTTCAGAGTTATAGATCTGAGTTTTTTTGATATATCTCTTTGAGCCTTCTACATTTTGTTTTGGGCAATTTCTCCCATTCCTCCATTCAGATAGTCTCCAACTTCTACCACATAAGATGAAGAATGCTAATGGACAGCAATTTTCAGGTCACGCTACAGATTTTCAGTTGGATTTAAGTCTGGCGTTCAACAAAACCATTCACAAACAAAACTTTTTTTATTGTTTTTCTTGCCCTGTTTTTGAATCATTGTCCTGCTGGGATATAAATTCTTGCCTTACACACAATTTTTTGGCCCAAGTTCACCTCAAGAATTTGCTGGTATTCGGCTCTATCCATGTTGATTTTTGATGGAAACAAGCAATCCAGCAACTTCAGAGAGTGATGCTACCACCACCATCCTTGATGGCACAGTAGGTTTTGTGTTATCAGGGTATTCAGGCTGTTTTTATTTTGTCAAACTGTCACTATATCATTTTCCAAAATCTCTCAGGTTTGGAACCTAGCTTTTGGCAAACTACAGGTATGGTTTTATGTTAGCCTTTTTCAGAAATTTTTTATTGTTGAGGTCTGCACCGATTTTCCTCTTTTAGCTTTTAGCTAATCTGTAACACCTTCATTGTTGTAGATTGTAGAAACCTCTCTGACCATTATCCTTGTCTATTCGTTTGTTTCACAAGGATATCCTGATCATGGTAGTGTCTGGGTTTTGCCATATACAGTACGTACTTTCCACTTCAAAACTCCAATTAAGGTTTAAAGCTTTGCTGATCTTTTTAAAATCTTCACCAGCTTTTGTTTTCCTACAGTTATAATCATCTCAATTGCTCCTCATAACAGAAGGTCTGATCTGAGTCCTCAAAGTTCTAGTCCTTATAAGAAAGTTAAATGCAGCAAAAAGAAGAATAAGCATGAGATTAGATTAGAAATAACCCAAAATAATAACCTTTTCCAAGGGACTGTGACAGAGACCTTTGATTCCCTGCCATGATGCTTTATTTAGTTTATTAACATATGAACACATCATAGTTCCTCTTATAATCAAGTGAATTTTAAAAAGAATTATCCTGTGTCTGCTAAAGCTGGGTTTAGGCTATGAGATTACAGTGATCTTTTAAGATTAATACGCACTAACATGTGTTCTACATGGCAGATTATACCATGAAGATCCTCTAATGATGCACCAGTGATTAAAGATTAATGTGTTCTGCATGACATGGGTTCATGCAGAAACCCGGATTGCAAATTTGGAACCCTCCTTCAAAGCAAGCTTGAAGCAATAAGCATAGCTTTTCTGTCTATTAGCATGTTTTATTTTCTTTTTACAGTTTGTCACTAGTCTTGTATTTGAAACTGTCCCATGACATGTTTTTGTGATCCCATTATTGCACTGCTTTTAGAGCGTTCAGAGATTCACACACGCACTAACATTCTACAGTGCTCTGGTGCCCTTAGGTAACATTATGAAAATCTTGTACGTCTGTCCTGGCATTTGAAGAAGTGGAGAGTGATAGGTAAACAATCAACAGAACAGCTAATACCCAAAGCTCAAGCTTAAGAGGCAGCTGAGTCTTACTAATGCTCATATTAGTATTTCACACTGACTGCTCTCTGACAAGAAGCTGCCAGTCTCTCTCTCTCTCTCTCTCTCTCTTGTTCTCTCTCTCTCTTGTTCTCGCTCTATCTCTGTCTGTCTCTCTATCTGATTTTCTTGCTGAGTGCCAGTGCACAATAGCAGTTGTGAAGAAAATCTCATAGATGGAAATTCTCCCATTTTAGCTTGGCTTTCAGCACTTGTCTATTTTTTCAGTGGGAATGGAATGCAGAACATTAAATGTGTGGAAGATTTGTGTGATATTTTGTTCTAATTCGTCTTACTGATGTTGAAAAAATCTCTAACCAGTTGTCAGAACATACACAGGCGGAGTACCCAATTGCAGTGCAGCACAAACAAAGTTTATTGAGAAAGTTCAAAAGAGAAACAGTTCAAAAAGGGGAGAAGGGGGAAAAGAAACAAAACGAGGAACGGGAAAGAAGAAACGAGACCAGGTTCGACTAGACTAGACTTGGCTTGACTTAACTTAACTTGGAGAGAGCTAGAAAAGCATAGCGTGGGAAACGGACAGCACCAAGGCCAAGGCCTGGAAGACCGCTGGAGCGTTCGTAAGGCCAAACGGAAGGACCAGGTATTCGTAGTGTCCCGTGGGGGTGTTGAACGCGTCTTCCACTCATCGCCCTCCCGGATGTGCACCAAATGGTAGGCATTACGAAGGTCCAGTTTGGTGAACACCTTGGCACCATGCAACAACTCAAAAGCAGATGACATGAGCGGTAAGGGGTATCTGTTTTTTACCGTAATGTCATTGAGTCCCCTGTAGTCGATACAGGGTCGCAGGGAGCCGTCCTTCTTCTTGACGAAGAAGAACCCCGTGCCTGCCGGGGAGGAGGAGGGGCAGATGAGCCCGGCTCGAAGGGACTCTTGAAAGTACTTGTCCATGGCCTCTCTCTCAGGGACGGACGGGGAATAGAGATGACCCCTGGGCGGAGAAGTGCCTGGGAGGAGATCGATGGAGCAGTCGTATGGCCGGTGGGGGGGTAGCGAGGTCGCCCGGGCCTTGGAAAACACCTGCCGCAGATCATGGTACTCCGCCAGGACCCCGGTAAGATCTGCCACTTGTTCCTGTAAAACAAAGAGAGAGAGAGAGAACCAGAAAAACGAGCGGCACCCAGACATGAATTTAGACAAGACAGACTCCAGGCTAAGACAGAATTGCCCGACCAATCCATGTGAGGATTGTGCTGCTTCATCCACGGATTCCCCAGGATGACAGGGGCCTCCGGAGAGTTCATCAGCAGCAGCACAATGCTCTCACGATGGTTGCCGGACACTAAGAGACTTACAGGGGGGGTGCAATGGATGACGGTGAACAGGTGCCTGCCCTCCAGAGAGCGGGTCCTAACAGGGGAGGAGAGGAGCACGGAGGGAATGCCCCAGCGATTCGCCAGAGAGAGGAAGTTCCCCTCGGCGCCGGAGTCCACGAGGGCCTGGACGGGATGAGTGGCCCCCTAGAAGGTGATGGCGGCCGGCAGCTGGGTCCTGGAATTGGGGGAGATTGGGAAGCCGCCCACCAGTACTCCCCGATCTACTGGTGGGCCCTGGCTTTTACTGGGCACTTGTGGACTTGATGACCGGGCTGGCCGCAGTAGAAGCACAGGCCACGCAACAGCTGCTCCTGCCTCTGCTGGGGGGGTAAGGTGCAGGCGGCCAAGCTGCATGGGCCCCAGCCCTTTGGGAGGAGATGCCCGCGGAGGGGACGGCGAACACCGCGGGGTCGTCTGGATGGGAGGGGAGTGGCACCGCTGGGCATGAAGCAGGTCTCGAAGGCGCCCTCGTTGGGCTCTCTCCTGGGAGGCGGCAACAAGTTGGGAGTTGTGCTGGCCCAGGAGAACTCCTTGTTGGGCCAGGGTGCCATGTAGGGGTTCCGAAGCTGCTGGGTCCATACTGGTCAGTCCGTTCTGTCAGAACACACACAGGCGGAGGACCCAATTGCAGTGCGGCACAAACAAAGTTTATTGAGAAAGCTCAAAAGAGAAACAATCCAGGATGCTTGGGGAGCGTATCCTCAGAAGCCCGGGCTGGAGGGTGGACAGGACTGGTAGAGTAGGCAGGGCAGGCAGGGCAGGCAGGAACCCTGGAAAACAGAAACAGAAAAAGATCCAAACAGAAAAAACGGCTCTGGAGTCTAAAACGAAGACTGGGCAATGGCCGCGAAAAACAAAGCGCGTGCACGAGCCGAAGCGGAGAAACCGGGGCGTGCCCATGCCACGGAAATGAGAAGCGTGGAGAGCGCCAGCAAAAAGGGGAGAAGGGGGAAAAGAAACAAAACGAGGAATGGGAAAGAAGAAACAAGACCAGGCTCGACTAGACTAGACTTGGCTTGACTTAACTTAACTTGGACAGAGCTAGAAAAGCGTAGCGTGGGAAATGGACAGCACGGCCATAAGACAACGGACTGACACGAGACAAAGGCACACAAGAGGAATAAATAGGGGAGAGAATAATGGGGCGCAGGTGCAGGTGATAAGGCAGAAGAGGAGCTACGAGGAAACAATAGAATGGGAGTGACGAGACACCGGAGCACGTGACAAATGTTTTGACAGTGCGCCACGTGCTCCACAGTAAACAAAACACGAGAGACGGAACAAAAACAAGACGCGGTCTGGGCTGATCAGACCGGGGTCGTGACACCAGTATACATGTCAACACAAAAGCTCACATCAGCACAACAATTTTCGGATTTATGCTCACTGTTGTCTTTATTACGCACTAACTGCACATTCTAATCAGCCAGTATAATCAGCCAATTACAGGATCATTAAAGCAGGACAGGTTAGGAAATAAATCAGCGGTCTTTAACTGCCCAGTCTGGGTGAGCCTGTGTACATGGTAGCCTCAGATTCTGGTTTGGGTTATTGATTGCAGTGTTGGGGTCCAAGCCCCAGCACTGACAAGCTGCCATTGTGCTCCAGGGATGCTGCATCATGGGTGACCCTACACTCTGACCCCAAAGTTGGGATATGTGAAGAAAAGAATTTCACTGTAATATATGTGTCAGGCAAAGGCTTCTATATATAAAATGGCATAAATGTGCTTGTGTTCCTAATATAGTGGCTGGTGTGTGTGTGTACATTTGCAAGCTACATGAACCTCATTGGGTTGATTTAGTTCAGTCTTAAAAGTGCAACATAATCATGAGAATAATTTTAACTGTGATAAAATCTGTTTGTGGTAGTAATTATATATGCAAGGGGGAATTAAAATATTTTCAGATATCAGAATCAGAAATACTTTATTGTCACATGTTCACTGGTTTTGTGCCAGGGTGTAAGATATAACAGTACATTAAAACTTACAGTGTCTCTAGGGCTCTGAGCTTCTGACTTTTATGTTACTTTAGCTAGAAGCATCTGCCAAATGACTTAAATGCAACAAACAAACAGTGCATCATACAGTGCAATAATCACAGGCTATCTAGTCGCCAAGATGCCAGATAATAGACAATAGACATAGCAGAAGCACAGCGGTTATGGAAACATAGGACGTGACAGAAAAGATGTGAAAGTGTGTAACGTTCTGTGTGGAAGTAGTTTGGGGGGAGTTGCTATGGACCGGGCAGTTGAGAAATTACATAGCATCTGGAAAGCAGATGGGCCAGTGTTTCAGGAGATGACGGACTTGTAGTACCTCAGGCACCATAGGTAGATTTCCCTGAGGTGGATATTTGGGGGCTGCAGCAGTTTTCACTGCCCTGATGGCATATAGATCCTTGATTTTGGTGGCTTCAGAGCTTTCGATCTACTCAACTGAGTGGTCAACTCATGCAGTCTGGTATTACAGAACCAAACTCTTTCTAAGATACTGTACACGCTTTCTTTAACTTTCCATATCGTTTCAGGATTTTAATGTGGAAAGACTTTAAGCTTCCTGGGGTTGCAGAGCAAGAATAGACTTGGCTATGCTTTCTTGAGGATGGTTATATTTGTTGGTCAGTTGGTAGTGGTGGTCTTTAAGAATCTGATAGACTCTTTTGCTTTTACAGCGTCCAATGATTCTTTCAGATTCTTAGGGGCCGCCATCCCTCACTGAAACTGACCAACTTTATCACAACTATCCTCAAGATGGTACAGAAAAAATTATTCTGAAGGTTGGAGCTGAACCATTAATTGTCTGGGATTGAGGATGATGGATTCTTGCGATAGTCAACTAGAATTTTATCTGTCTTGGTAGCATTCTGTAAGACAGTCTACTTTACTGTAACAAATAATGGTCTTATTGAGAGACCCTCTGCAGTCATGTTATCCATGGGCTTTAATGAAGCTCTCTATTTTGTTTTAGTTACTGATGTAAATGGAGTATAGGAGTCAGTGGTGTGCTGACTGCCATGGAATCAGAGAGGTGGGAGTCCTAACTGCACATACTGTTTTTTTTTTTAGTAAAAAAAGCAAACAATGTGGTGGTGCAGGTGCTAGAGGGTATGTTCAGGAAATGAGTCTGCTGTGGAATAGCTCCGGAACAACAGATTTTAGCAAGCAAGCAAGATCCTTGAATCTAAGCACACATACATAATAAAAAAAGAATCTAACCAATATATTAGACATATAATAAAATACAGTAGCCTATAGGGAAATGTAACATGAACAAAATATAGAGTGAATACTCCGTAAATGGAAATGATACCATCTGCAAAAAAAAGTTCCTGTATTGCAGATTGTTTCATGTATGTGTATCTGTGTGTGAGGTAGAAATGTGCAGACTCTCTCAAGTGTCCTTATTCAGTAGACGGATTGCCTAAGGACAGCAACTCCTCCTGAGCCTCTCTATGTCAGTCCTCAGGATCTGGGAGCACTTCCTTGTTAGAAGCTTTGAGTAGAGTCTGTGTCCTGGCTGGTTTTGTCTGATTGCATGTCAAATTGATGTCTGGGGAGAGAAGTCTTGATGGTCTTCTCTACTGTCCTTACCACTCTGGGCCTTTCATTCCTAGGCTGTGGTACTTTCAAACCAGACAGTGATGCTTCATAGCTCAAGTATATAAAGCTCTCAGCACCCTGTGGGTCCCTTGAACCTGGCCAGGCATCATAGATGGTACAGATGCTGGCATGCCCCTGTTACCAATGTTCAAGGGTCTTTATTGTCAATACCACCATATGTGCATACATACAGAGGAATCGAAATAACGTTTCTCTTTCTCTTTTCAGTGTTAACATTCGCAGTAAGTCAGTGAGTATAGACAGGTTTGAGTTAAGGTAGCAGCAGTGTAAAATGTAAAATATAAATAGTCTAAAGTTCTGTAAAATGTCTAATTATATACTACTAGTAAAATAAAATATACATACAGTACAACAGTCTATGTGTATAGAGTTGTGTAAAAATCTGTACATAGACAACATGACAAATCCAGGTGTGTAGAGATCAGTAGAAGAATAAAGTGACTAATGTGCTATGGAGGTAGTGTGGAGTGTGCTGTAAATATTACAGTTCAGGATTATAAGACCAAATTGGTTGACCAGGAAAAGTTTTCTATGATTTCTATGGTCCCATTGATCCTCATCAGGCACAGTAGTTCCTTACCTAATTCAACCTGTAATCAATAATCATCTCCTTAGTCTTGGTGGCATTCATGGATAGATTGTTATTGCGACACAGTGTGGTGTCCACTTCTTCGAAGTAAGCCTACTTGTTGTTTTTAATGATGAGGTCACTGTGTCATTGGTAAACTTGATGTGGTGACTTGATGTTCATCACGTCTATGTCTGAGCAGTAACTGACCTGTAATGCTCCTCAAGTAATGGAGTCTGGAATGGACCTCAGGTGGGCCAGTATTAGTCACTCAAAAGATTTGATGATGGCAGAGGTTAAAGCATGTGGTGTATAATCCCTCAGACATGTTAGCTTGTCCTTTTTGGGATTGCGCAGTGTTGGAAACTGATTCAATTCAATTCAATTTTATTTGTATAGCACTTTTTTACAATGGTCATTGTCACAAAGCAGCTGTAAACAATCAAAGACAATTAGGGAAAGTGAGAGTAGTGAATCAGTTTGTCCCTGATGAGCAAGCCAAGGGTGACGGTTGCAAGGAAAAACTCCCTGGGATGGTAATAGGAAGAAACCTTGAGAGGAACCAGACTCAACAGAGAACCCATCCTCAT
>JAOTRN010000030.1:8529185-8539492 GCA_028566695.1 Bagroides melapterus
ACTGATAGCGATCGGTTAAATAGGACCTGAGCCAGGCGAGGGCCGTTCCCTTAATTCCTACTACCTTTTCTAATCTGCGAAGAAGAATATTATGGTCAGTGGTGTCAAAAGCTGCACTGAGGTCGAGTAATATAAGCAGCGAGACACAACCCTGATCAGAGGCCAATAGGAGGTTGTTTACTACTTTAACAAGTGTGGTTTCTGTGTTATGATGAGGCGTAAAGATTCCATTGCATGCTTTTTTTCACATGTTACATCTGCTTTGCCTTCTAAGACCTGTTGAGATTCAGCCTCAAAGTAGAAGAAAGATAAAGTATAAGGGTACATTTCACTTTTATGTAGGTTAAGTAGACTACAAACACTCACAACTATGAGCTATAACAACTCTAATTTGAATTCAATTATTCTCTTTCTCTTAAAAGCAGTTTTTATGATTAGCACTTGTCTTACAGCACAGTTTTTGATAAATGTTTTACTTTTACCTGAGTATGATTTGTCATGAAACTTTTCACCTATGCGTATTTGGCTAAAATATTCTGAACATAATTGAGAGTGCATTTTCTTTTACCTAGCATATTGCATATCTTCCAAAGTTGTACTATTTTAATTGCTCGCTCTCTCTCTCTCTCTCTCTCTCTCTCTCTCTAATCTTTTTATTTTTTTTTTATTTTTAGGTTTGTTTATTTTCTTTGCACTCCTGCTCAGCTATTGCTAGTTTCACAAAGGATGGATGATTTTTTTTTTTTTTACACAAACCCAGAAAAAAAAGCAATCATATTCACTATCAAAACACACCACCCAATTTAACTCGAAACCCAATCCTGATTAGGTCATGGTCTGCAAATATGCCCTGACTCCTAGCTTAGCATTATGTACTGAACTTGAACTTCAGCCTTGATTAGCTCTGCTTAATCCCCCAAGGGGACTCCCAAGGCAGAGCAAAAGTGTAAGAAAGTCAAGGGGCTGACTTTAAGGGCAGTAGTTTTTGGTTTAAAGATTTATTTCAGCTGTCTAGCACAATGTATTGGTGTTAAGGGCCAGTGTGCTGCTGTCGAGCAGAACTTGTTGTGGGGTCGCTATGCTAACAGAGACCACTCATCTTATAATAGCAGAGACTGTTATCCCACGACATTCTGACCTCTGTGTTCATTCATTATATTCATGCACGCTTATTTAAATGCATAACAGTTATGAAAATTGATATTTGTACAAGCTCCCACTACACACACACAGTACACGTGAACAGATAATGTGTTCTAATCTGATACAAATAGAGATATGATTTGGAGGCACACTATTCATTATTCTTTGTTTGTTTATTTGTTTGTTTGTTTGGTTATATTCCAATACCATGACCTAGTTCTAAAGCCCTACTTTCCCTAGCTGTAAAGCAAAACCATATTTCTATACAAGTGCACACTATATTCAAAAAAAGGAATGTTTTTATTTATAGAGCTGGTATATGATTCATGAAGTCCAGGTGCAATGCATAGGGAAGCTTATCTCTGCGGGGGATAATAAATTTAGAAAAAATATTAACTTGTCTGTCTATTACAAAGGTTTTTGTTCTTGTTTTACTTCTTTTTTATTAAATGAAAATGCTCCCATAAAATTATATAGCATTATAATGAAATGCTACTTAAAGGACCCCATTTTATTATTATCAGCAGCACTATGTCCTGGCTTTCATAGAAGATTCAACTCCCATGATAGAAAGGATGCAGAGGCCAACTAATATGAGACAAATTATCAGTTTGTATGATGCAGCTTGAGAGATAATTAAACAAGCTTCAATGGCCCAAACTACTGTCATAAAATATGGACAAGTCCCTTAAAAACTGATGCGTTGGCTGTCCAGATTATACATTACAAGATTGTAGAATTGCAGCTTTTTTAGTATTTAGTACATGTTTCTCTTTTGGAATTCCATTCCATTTGCAATAACTTTATATATTAAGTTACTTTACTTTAAAGTTTAAAGTTAAATTACTTTATATATTTATATATTATTTCCATGTAAACAATATCACATCATTATTTGTTATAATCAGCAAAAGACAATATGTTCACAGGAAATCTCCCGTACCAGCTATAACTGCACTGCTGCAACACATCACACACGCACACACGCACACACATACACACGCACACATGCACACACACACACACACGCGCACACATGCACACACATACACACACACACACATACACGCACACACACAAAATCAGGTTTCCTCAGAATGACCCGCACATGCTTTATGCTTCCTGCAGGGATTTGCAGGCAACTTGATCAAACACCTCCATCAAACGCTTCAGTGAAAGCACAGCTCCAGACTAGCATGATTGCATTTAAGGTCAGGGGACAGGGCAGGTCATTCAATTACGGACAGTGCTGCTTCCTTCTTGTCTAAATAAAAAAGCTCTTGCACAGTTGTGGGATATTGGGGTTGTGTTCATGACCATTATGTGCATATAGCTGTCTGTATTTCTCTCCTGTGTATATGAGTGACAAAATAATGACAGTGGCTTAAGCTTTACTATGAAGTTGATGTACTATGAAGCTGCCAGTACGACTGGTTGCCATAGCAATTTCACTTGACAGCAAATCAGGCGGATTTTTGTGCTGCTAAAATGAAACATTCTGGAGGGAAAGTGTTTGTTTATGAAATTCAAATATATATTTACTGTCTATTGGTAGTCGGTTCTTCAAGTAGCTCCATATTGTAAAAAACATCTACATTTTTTTGCATCAGTGGACATATCTACATCTAGTCCCTCGTATTGCCCAGCTCTTAGAGAAAATGAATGGTCTTTCGTTGCTTTGTTGCCAGTCACTTGATGTTGGGTCAAAATCCTACAAGTCACCAGAACAGCTTCAGAGCACCTTGGCATCGATTAAACAGATTTCTGAATGTGTACCATATGCCATTTGTCCTCATTTGTAGTTGTGAAATCCATAGCATATGATTTAGATCATTTTTTATACTCATGAAACTATTCAGTGAGTCCTGCTGCACAGTGGGTGGGGCAGTGTTATCCTGGAAGAGACCACTCCCATAATAGAAGAGTTTCCTTATTGTATAATAGGTCTGAAGACCTGTGAATTGTTTTGCAGTGACTGTTGCCGTTACAGAGAGAACTGAGGCCAAAGTATGGCAGCAAAATGCCCTCACATTATAACAGCGCTACCTAAGAGCTACCCCACTCTCTGTAGGTGTCAGATTCAGTCCTGTTCTGTTTTCTTTGTGAATGTCACACATTCACTCACCCACTTGCTGTGAATATAGTCAAGAATGACTCACCTCTTTCACATCTCTGTAGACCAGTGCCTTTGGGGTTTTTTGGGGGGGTTTTTTTCTTAAAAGTTCTATTTGTACCTTGTACTGAGGACATTTTTGCACTGCAGCCCAACTGGACTGCGTAGATGTTGGTGGACTGTTCTTTCTAACACAACCTGCTTCATCTGAAGAACAGTCGCTATGTGGGTTTTTCATTACATATCACATTAATTCACTAGCATTAGTCATGGAATTTATGCTTGAGATACAAATTCAGTATCTCAATTCATGCTAATTTATTCAGGTTTTTGCCTTTAATTTATTATATGCCATATAAATATTACCTTTCCATAAAGAGGAAATCAGTGAATGTAGATCAATCACAGTTACACGTGTAAACACAGGCTTTTAAATACAAGAGTATTTTAGCTTATGTGGTAATATAAGGATCACAAATGGGGTCAATTTCTGCATTCACCTTTGACTAGCCATCCATTTGTCTGTCTTCTCTACCGCACAGGATCACAATTAACCTGGAGCCTATCCACATGGCCAGAGACACCCTGGACGGGGTGTGACCCCTTCACGCATTTACTCGCTATGGACAATTTAAAGATGAGCATGTTTGGGAAAAAAATGAAAAGTATCGGTAGGAAGTGAACCAACATGTTACACACTAAGTCATCTTCACTAACCCCCCAACATGTGTCACTAACTCAAAGGAATTAAATTGGTTACTTGACCAAAAAGCCACTCGATTCTATAATAACTCTTTCTAATTCAAATACACTATTCAAATACTAATTCAAATTCTTTCAATTTTTATTTTTCTCTACACATCTCATCATACATGCTAGAATATTCAATGATAATGCTTATAGTTGTAAAATAAGAAGCACATTTGCCCCTTATTTAATTAAAAGAACCATTAGAGAGCAGTGGTGAGAGGCAGAGGATGCGAACTGGGGGTTCAAAGTGTGTGTGTGTGTGTGTGTGTGTGTGTGTGCGCGTGTGCTGAATCAAAGCTAGCATGTTGACATCATTTACATACACATAGACAAGTCGGACAAACATTCAAATGTGTGGAGCTTTTGCCTCCGATCAGGGGTTTAATAGACAAATGACAGGCCAGATCAGTGGGCAGTGGAGTGGAGCGGAGGCTTAGTCTGAACTTTGACCCACCCTATTAACAGCACAATGGCAGAAGCTGGCAGCCATGCACATCCTCCTCAAAGGAGATTTCCAACACAGAGGCCCCGAGGCACACACCCTATTGGATCCCAAATCAGTGGCCTTTATCCCAGATCACCCCCAAAGTCTCAGCAACCCCCCACGTTCCAGCATTAAATTATCTCCATCGCACATTCCCCACCACTAATCCCAGTCACTAGTCACATCAATATTGATTTGATCTTATTCTAAAAATCATCTCTATTGTCAACTTTGGTGAAGGTCTTTTAGACATCACCTTACAGAAAGACTAATTGGAAGGTTGTGAGCTTGAATCCCATTTCCACCAAGCTGCCACTGATGGGCCCCTGAGCAAGGCGGGCATCTGCCAAATGCTGTAAATGTGTTTGTGTTTCCCAGTGTTCTTGTCTCCCCTCTGGTTTTCTCTCACCTTGCAAAACCATGCCAGTTGATGTATTGGCTTCAGTATATTGTCCTTGGAGTTTAAGAGTGTGTGAGGCGGTGTGTGCATGGTGCCTTATGTGATATATTCTTACCCTGGCATATTTTTTGGTATCTTTTCCTTAAGGTGTTATTAGCTGGTACAAGTGTCATTTAGAAACAAAGAAAAAAGTTGTGTTGAATTTCTCTTTAAAAAAACAAGTTTTATTTAAAATCACTTTTTTTCAAAGTTATGGCTTTTAATACCATGAGTCCATGATGCGCCTCATGCTCATGAACCTCATGCCACCCATTCTCATCATTTCCCTGAAGCTCCTGTACTCTCCAGGCCCAAAGTACCACATCTTGCCTCTGTAGTTGGGGTGCTCGTACATGAGCCAGTGGCCATCCATCACGTGACAAGACATGCAGCCGTTGTACCAGTGGTAGCGGTTCATGAAAGAGTCACAGTCATCGGTCATCTCCATCATCCGGCCCATGTAGTTCTCCCTATTGTAAACTCTCATTCTGTAAGATCCCTTGTACTGTTTGGGAACAGAAAGCAATAGGGTTACCTTCAGACCAACTAAAATCCCTGTGCACAAAATCTTTCCCTTAACAAACAGATGTAATTGGTCAGCTAATTATCAAGTCAAGTTGGCACCCTGTCTTCTCTGGCTGTGTGCCCCAAGTCCCCTGGGATAGATTCAGGGTTCCCTGTGTAGGATAAATGTTAAGTAAATAGAGGGATGGATGGTTGGTTGGATTGATGGATTGTGTTAGAGCAAGAAAAGCATGAAATTGTGCAGGGCTATGGTTTCTGGTCTTGAGAGTTAAAACACTGCACAGCTAATGATCATACCATAGGGATCATGCGGCAAGACCTGATCCTATGGTTCATGCCCCAGCCCCACATGTTCATGTAGTCACTGTAATCTCCACTTCTCAAGAAATACTGGTTACCCATGTAGTATGGACGATCATAGACCATCCAGCAGCTGCTCTGGACCCTACAGGAGTGGCAGCAGCTCATGTAATAGTACATATCGGAACAGTCGCCGCTACACTCATAGGAGCGGCCCCCGAAGTTCCTGTCCTCATAGAAGATGATCTGTTTTGAGAAGAGAAACAATACATTAATAAAAGTAATAGTTTTACAGTAGAAAGTTTTAGTCCCATTTTGCTGATGTGTACCTTGCCCATCATTTTGACTTGCTTGTCACTGGCTGAACCAATGTCCTGCCTTGTTTAACTCTTGCATTTATACCTGTTCAGACCCAAACAATATTGGACACCTATTGTCTAAACTCCTGACTAAGCAACATAGCTCAGGGGCCCATGGAGAGCTGTACGGCTTTTCATGTGACTCAGTCTTCAGAGTCTTTAGAATGGACATAATTTTTGCTGTAACAAAAAAAACCTTTGTAAACATTTCCCATTAGTTACATTTATTAGCAAAACAATTGCTTTCACATTTAGCAGACACCCACATCCAGAGCAACTTACATTTTAGTTCATTTTATACAAATGAGCAATTGAATGTTAAGGGCCTTGCTCAGTGGTCCTAGCAGTGTCACCTTGTTGGATCAAACTCACAACCTTCCAATCAGTAGACCAACGCCCTAACTACTAGGCTACGGCATACCATTACGGCATATTCATTTTTACTCACAATGAAGAGACAATTTTTTTCTTAGAATCTTTCCTAGAAAGGTTCAGAGGGCTTCTGGTTGAGATCTGCAAAAAAAATAGTGCTACCAGGAGGTTTGGACTTTATATCATTCATTTGTCCTATGATTCAGTTTACATTTTGGGAAATAGATCAAATTAAATTAGTTATTTTTTTTTTTTTTAGTTTTTTCTGAGACCTACCTGAATTATTGCACAGCACATGAAACTTCTACCAATACAGATACATACAGTATGTAACAACTTTCTCTGAGAGATGTGCTCATGTTTGACACATGTGAATTGGCTGGAATGCGTGATGTGATATCACATGACATTCTGACCCCAACCTCCAAACATGGGATATGTGAAGAAATTATTTCAGTGTGCTGTATATGATGTATATGTGACAACATAAAAACTTCTTAAACTTTTATTCTATTTCTGGTGAGTTCATGTTTAAAAATAAAACTCCTTTCAGTTTAATCCGGTCCCACCTCAGGGGAAATACAGATATGGCCATTTTTGAGCATTAAACAGATTTACAGTAGTACATATTGTAGGAATTAAGCTTAACCTTGCATGATAGTATTGAGTCATGTTTGTAATAATGTTAGTGCACTTGACCACATGGCTTTGATAAACACTGATTCAAAATGTCTGATTAAACATCTTCTCATCAGTCAGTTGAATGTTTCCAGTCAACATTCGATAAACAGTCCAGTGTATTGGTTGGGTGTATTAAACGTGTCTTGCTGCCTTTTTCCAAAACACATGCAAGTAGTTTTCTACAGAGGAAAAAAGGAGGCAGGGGTCTGTGTTAGAGGGCCTGTGTGTGCTTTTTGTTCTCTGAAAACTGGAACCTGATTAAGAAAGGAAAAAACAGACTAATTTAATAGTCATTTTGGATTATATCCCACTTACAGAGAATGTCCATCTGTAGTTACCCATTAATCATGGTAAGACATCTGCAGCTGGTAACTCTCAGGTTAGAGGAAGCGAGATGACGCGAGAGCCTTGTTCTCCACTTGAGATTCGGCCATGTGGAAGTGAAGTACTTAAAATAAAACAACAACCTGAAAAGACGTATAGTGATGTTATTGAGCTGCTTTTGATATTTCACTGCCGTTTATTTGAACGATGCTATTTTGAAAGGGTTAATGTTTAACTTTCAGAAGAACAGGAAATATTCCCAGAGCCCCAGGTTAATTAATGATGATGTCAAGGATAGTTTGTGTTCCCACCAAGTGCTAGAAAATACTAGTAATTGTATTTCATTACTAACTATACATAAGTATTATTTTAGGGTATGTATGCTTTGACTGGAGTCTTACTGAAAAAAAATGAAACTATCATGAATATGAGAATTTTTATGTAGTATTTCTTATTATGAGATTTAAAAATGAAATATATGAATATTCAGCATGTTTTTAGTTTCTTTTCTAATTTTACTGGCTTCTTGCTAAAAATAATAATAATAATAAATTAGCTAATTGAACAAGCATTTTTTAGTAGAAATATTGGTTAAATAATAATAAATTCTTTATATTTTATACTTATAATAGAGAATACTAGATAAATGACTATATTTGAGATTGGTAAAGATGTCATTTCTTACAGCGCACATGTCTAATCATAATGGATGATTTACATTAGGATAAAATTTAAAGGAATATTTATTTCCAATGAGCAAGCCTGAGCTGACAGTGGCAAGGAAAAACCCTGAGATGACATGAAGAAGAAATCTTGAGAGGAACCAGTCTCAAAAGGGAACACATCCTCGTCTGGGTGACACCAGAGTGTGTGATATAAATAATGTCCTTTCTCCAACTATATATAGTCAAGTGGAATTGTGTAAGCAGAATTCTTTTGATCCACTTATATGTATGACCATCGGTGTAATTTAATACTGTTTTAACATAAATTCCTTTCTGTCAATGCCATCAAATATTCAATGACTGAGACCTGAGCGCAAAACTGACCACAGCATCAGCAATCCAAAGTCACCTCCATGCAGTGCAATCTTGTGTATCTCCAGACTGTCCACATGGGACCATCCTCATCAGCAGTGAGCACCTCCAAGTAAAGAGACTCCAACCAGAATTTGAGGAGGTTTCTATATAGTATTGGAAATGTGAGTAGAATTTACCTAAACTGAAATATTCAAAGTTAGTTAATGGTTTTTTTTCTTTCCCTTAGTATTTTGGTTCTGCTGTTGCAACAACATCCTGCCACCACAACACCCTGCCACCGTAGATGAGCATCAAAGCACTGGTCAGACTTACTGTATGGTGTGTGCTTAATAAAAAAAAATCCGACATCAAGGGCTTTAGGGCTGTGGTCCACCAGACATTGACTTTCTTACAGCAAAGATTGTTTTTTTAAGATGTGGGTCTGTGTGTTTCTGACAGTACATGTGTGAGATAAAGACTAAGATAGAATGGCTCACATCAGATAGCATTCCACAGAATAACATTGCATTATGGGATAGAGAAATGGGGGAAAGCTTCAGTGTGGTCCGACCTGAAACATTCAACCTTACTCCTGGGATTTGGACAGGAGAATGCTATATTAGCCATTCCAAACAGAGCGTAGCCTTCACAGGAAGTAGAGCTATAACCCGTGAATGGACCATGCTGTTTTGTAACCCTTCACTTGGATTTTAAATGCGTGAGTTACTGTGTGCAGCTAAGAGACTAACCAAACTACAGAAGGTCAGAGAATACAGACAACGTGCATACACTGTACCTGTTTATGGGAATATGGGAACCTTGTGTCCTGACCCTCATTTAAAATAAACAAGCACATATACATGCATATTCGGAGGAGATGAGCCAGTTGGTGAAGGTCAACCCAGAAACTCTGAGGTGAAAAGACAGGAAAAAAATCATTCTTCAGCATCAAAAGTATGTGTGTGTGTGTGTCTTGTGCATGTGTGCAGCTGGGAGATGACAGAGTATGGCAGAGGAATCTAGACAAATAAAAGCCAGAGCAGATAAAACTAAAAGCAGGGACAATTCACACCAAATGTGTTTTTTTCCCCGAAAAACACATAAGAAGGACATCACAACACTTCCACATTTAAACAGACCGCTCATGCTGTACTTAATGCATTGTCTCTATTTTTCCTGTTGTTTGAATGTGTGTGTTTCATAAACTTCAGAAAATTTTACTGGTCACTGAATTACAATTTTTATATGCCATATGTGCTAACTTTAGAATTAGCATACACTGTAACAAAATGCTGTAAGAAAATGAACAAATTCCAACAGTAACATACCGTTCTTCCCTAAAACAGTACTATACTGTTGAAAACAATGCAATATGGGAAAATTTATGTGCAACTTGCTGTTACCCATAAAATACTGCAATATGCTGTAAATAGCGTTGCATTCTGGGAATGATGTTGGAATCAGCAGCGCCCAGGCAAATAGTCAGTGTCTCCAAGTGGCATGCGTGAACGGGCGTGGAGACAACGCTGAACTTTCTTTCAAGGATTATTCATCTGAATCTTTTATTTTAGGAACAAATTAGAGAGTGAGGTGAATTAATTTAATCTACCTGCTAACTTCATATTAGCTACTGAAAAAACTGATTAGCTAAATTTAGCTTACATTTTTTTAAAAATACCTTGCAGTTCTCTTGATGTGACTGGCCAGAAACCTGCAGCTCACTTTTTCTTTATTATCGATTTGTAGGTAAAGCTGATTAGCCATGTTGGTTGGTGGCTAGAAGTATTGTTGTCCCTCT
>JAOTRN010000030.1:8548932-8560011 GCA_028566695.1 Bagroides melapterus
TGTATATACGTATATATGTATATATAAAATAAAACAAACCCTTCATTACATTTAAGATTGGTAGTACAGAAAACCCTGAGGAAAGGCAAATTTACAGGCCAATGCCACTCTAAATATCCGTGCTAAAGACATTTAACGGTAATCCAAGGACTGCTTCAATATGTTCAGACTTTCGAATAGAAAAAAAAAGCGCAAACGTCTACACAGAGGCTGTTCATAATAATGATAATTACTACCTGCCACAGTGCTCAGGGGCAACAGTGACGGTTCCAGCTGTTCTTGGAGCAGCTGCTGATGTCACATTTCTCACTCTGTGACACTGGTATCCTAATCAGTCATAGCAAATTAGACCAAGATTGAAAGTGTCAGATAAAGGAAACAGTAGTTCAGTAGGTTCAAATTATTGCAGCTTGAAACAGAAATGTAGGTTTTCCAAATGAACCTATCAGAATCATCTTATTAATTTCAGTAAGTTCATGGGCAGGGTTTGATTCTAGCACAAACAATAAATTACTGGAATTCAAACCCCATCGGGTTGGATATACTATAGTTCTGGAGCTATATTATTTTTTTGGCACTATATCACAGTATGAATCCTTAACCCCCAGCCATTCCACCACTGCTTCCCAAACCATGTGCTCCATTGTATCCTGGGTAATCTGATCCTACAGCTTCATTCCTCCCATTCTTATCCAAGTTGATGACCTAAGACCCCAAGCCTGCCTGTTTACAGGTCAGTCATACATAGAGGTCTAGGATTCTCTGACCCCCTTTTTACAAATTCAGATTCAGACATGTGCAAAAATGGCAGTTCTTACGGAACACAGAGCGGTATGAGCCATGCGTAGCACAAAAACACTTGCCAAATTCTGTACAGCTGGATATATATACAGATGAATATGTACGCAAGCATTTTTTTAAATCAATAAATACAAAACTGAACATACACAGGTCAAATTAACAACTGGGGGAAAAAGAACTCATAAATTAATACTATGAATAGTCCGTTTTTCTTTTCAGTTCAGGTTGTTCGTTAGTTGCCATGGAGACATTACCTCTCCGGCAGACAGAAAGACTCTCACCTTTCTCTCTCTCTCTCTCTCTCTCTCTCTCACTCTGTCTTTCTCTTTCCATCATTCTGCCTTTCACATTTATATCGAGGCTGTACGTGCGATAACAGGAACACTCAGCACAAAGTTAAGCAGCCTAACTTTACACCAAAAAAGTTCTCTTGTCTAGAAGTCTTTCGGAGGCATTGACAAAAATGACAGGCTCTCTGTTGAGACAGAAACAACAGTTGCTTCATCCATCCAAGCTCTTGGTGGACACGCTTAGGTTTTTGGGTTTGTTTGTTTTTTTGTCTTTTTTGGAAGAAGAATAAATAATATACTAAGGTCAACGGTATCCTTTCGCTCAGGAAAACATGCTGGAACATGCTGATCTTTTCCACATACAAACATATACACAAACATACACCTGCAGTGTGGTTCACCTCAGGATGCCTTCTCACAGCAAGTTTCACAACAGGTTGAGGAGGTTTGTTTGTCAGGAACAGACTAGAGTCAGACACGAGAGACAAACAACTTGTCTCTGTTTCATGTCTACGGGAAAAAAAAAGTTTGTGGAATAAAATCAATTCTTGGGATACATAAGTCTTTCTCTTGGGTCTGTGAAAGGGTTCTGAAGAAGAAATGCGCTATATGAAAACAGCAAAGTGATATATATATATTCAGAAGGCGTCTACATGCTTTCATTTGGAAATCGGTCAGTTCTTCTGGCTGCAGTTCTTTTGCCAGATGCACAGACATGTTGTTTTAGCTACCACACCATTTTCACATGACAGCGAAACATGCTGGGTGCTAATTAGCCTTTTTTATATTAGCAGTCGGTTCATTTTTTTGTCAAAGCTCCACAAAAACGACTAGACAATGGAACGTTTAAAGCATAAGCAAAACTCCGCTACTGGATATCTTCGCTATTGATGTTGAGTTTTTGATGAAGAAGGAGACATCGTCAACGTCGTCGTCATCATTGTTTTTTGATGAGATTGCACAGAAAGCAGGATATCGTCACAGCTGGAATCCAGTATGTCACAGGACTTCTGTAAAGAAAGCAGACAACACAGAAGAGTTTAAATCATTTCATTTTCAAGTTGCTTTTCCTATTAAGGTATGAAATCCGAACATCTCGACAGAAACCACGTTTCTGCTAAATGGCCTCATAAACAATGAAGAGCAGGCATTTTTCCTCAAAACACTTAGATTGCTAAAGCACTGCAGGATAAAAAAATAATAACACGTCTCAAAGATAAAGTCCAGATGCTCTCTTTCCATAGCCTAGCCATTCGTTCCCCTGCTTTTCCTGTCATCCTCAAATGAAAACAGTTGGAGAAGGACAGGTTATGTGCTAGCACCTGTTTGAATGTTGTGCAGGGGCAGTAAAAAAAAACTCATGTGCCCTCGGTAACTCCTGGAAAATTCTAGCTCTCTGCAGACAAAGAGCCTTAACAAAGCCACTACAAGAGCATTGGTGGAAAGTAACAAACTACACATACACATACACATACACACGTTAGAGAACTTGCTCACCTGAACAAAGAGCCTTGGATATTTATAATATTATAAAATCACAAAATACTTTCGAAAATTTTTAATTAGGCTACATTACATTTGTCCTCTGAAAGCTAGGCTAGTGTTAACTCTATCTAGCCAGCCGATAAGTAATGATGAGGAAAAGGTGTACTGTTCAATTCAATTTTATTTGTCTGGCACTTTTAACAACAAAGCAGCTTTACATAGCTGTATGAAATAAAAACTACATGGCTAACTACTTAGCTAGAACCATATATAAATAAAGATGAGCTAGCTAGCTAACAAACCAAACATGCTACTGAAACTCCATTTAGCTAGCCAGCTAAACTTTCCCTTTCTTTCTGTACTGCTGTTAATGGAGCTTTTATAACACCTCTACTATTCTTTTACTCAAGTGAATTATTTCTACAGACAGCAGTGTGTTTTGCATGCTTGTATTCTTTTCTCCACAGTGAAAGGGGAAGTTGAAAGGTATTAACTGCAAGCTCTAAGCCATTAAGTTTTGAGAAGTGCAAAAACACAATTGCTTTTTTTGCTGAACTGACTGATAATCCGTGTTGATTTCGTTGTTGATTGATTCCTAGTATTCCACAGAACTACTTCTCTCGTCAGGCTTCTCTTTTTCCTGAATCACTGCTAGACATGCTTAAAGAATTGTATCCTTTTTTCATTTCCATTTTAAAGTATTATTTCCTCTGTACGTGACCGATTTCTCTTTGGTATAAGAAGCCAGATTTCAGTTCATGAGTTCATCTAAATGGATGGAGTGACGACTATGAAGGGAGAAAATCCCAGATGTGTACACGGAGGATTTTCTGATGGTTTCAAATGGCTAACATAACACATGCACGGCTCAAACGATTATACCGTATATGTGGGAAGTGGCAGCTCAGTGGTTAAGAGGTTGGACTACTCAGGTTGTGTGAAGGTTGAGAATTCAAATTCGAGAACAAACTCGCTGTCACTGCTGGTCCTTAACCTTCAAATGCTCAGCTGTATTAAATGAGCTAAATAAAGTCACTCTGGAAAAGGGCATCTGCCAAATGCTGTAAATGTATCTATAAACATTATTAACTGCTTTATAATGATTCCTCAGTTGTCCTTTAATTTGTTTAATTGCTTTGTTATTTTATTAGCAACATGCTGCTGTGGGGAGAAAGAGGATTAACCAATCAGGATTAAGCATTGTTCTGTTCTACCAGCTATCAGATGACCCTCCGTGCGTAGGTATATATCGATCGTCGTGATTGTGATCGCCAGTAAACTAATGACCGTGACATGATATCTTACAACCTTATGCTACCAAACCTAACCTTAGTGAGTCTAATAAAACAGTATCACCATTTTTGTTGGAATTCTCATTGAACAATTCTATATCTCTATTTAATTTAAAAATATTTCCCCAGATGTAACATTTCATTTTATTATTATTATTATTATTATTATTATTCCCACCAATTCTCACACATCTTTCTCATATCCTGTTCAGTTTATTATTCATTATTTCCTAACATCACAATCACAGGTGTTACAGGTATTAGCTCTGTGTTTGAGATCGCATTTCACAGAAATCTTCAGCATTGCAGCACAAATCCTTATAAACAGTTATTACACAGTTCTTAGTATTATGTTTAGTAATTAAAACTCTTATGTTGTATTCGGTTGTCTTTACTTTAGATACAGACTTGCTGCAACGATACACTTTCTTTTAGTTCAGGATTAGGAACTTACTTACACCAAATTACTTCTCATTTTCTTATATAAGCTTTTACAATTACAGGGTTTTCCCCCCTTCTCTTAATCACCATGATGACTGCAATTTGCAAGAGCCTGAGAAGTTAAAATAAAATAATAATAAAATGGAGGCTACATATGTATCCATCAGTTCCTTCACCCACTCATTATCCAACTAAGCATGCTGCTTTCCCAGGGATTGTTCAGGAAACAAAGCAGCATGGGGCGACTTTGTGTCAATTGAATGGGGCTGGGACTAATGAAAGCCGTTCTCCTCCTCTTGGGTACATGCCTTGAAGGCCGTTCTCCTCTCTCGGGTACATGCCTTGCATACGTTGCCTTTTTTTTTAATGCAAACTCGTACACAATTTATGGCCCAATTAACCAGGTATTTTCAGTTTTAAATCCCTCTAAGGAACCTGCATGATAATGAGCTGCACATTATGCGAGACAAAACTTATGCAGAAGTCAGCGTTTTCACAGCAATATCCAATACCCGGGACACATGTAATTAAACATAGATATCACTAATCTAAAATATCTCTTATTAATATGTTAAGAAACTGCAAATAAGAAGCGACTTGGAGAAATGAGTACCCGTGGGAGTGAAGACAGTAGAGTGAACGTGATCCAGGACGAAAAGCACATCTCCTTTAATAGTGTAGGATGCAGATATACATTCCTGAATTTTATATAGAAATGCCAAATCTTCGATTCTAGAAGCAAGAAAATATTCATCAACTGGAATGCTAGCCGTTCCACCCCACTGTGAAATATTATCACCATGGCAACCACGTAGTAGCCACACCTTAAGCAATAAAATTAAAAGCAATTAAAATTAGCAGACATGTCAACGTACTGTAGCTTAAGTGCTGCTATATTTAACCCTCAGCCTATAAAGTCTAATAATTATTTTTCTTCTCTGACAGGACAGGGACTGATAAGAAGGTGCAACAAAGACAGCTGACTGGTTCATGAACTCAACTTTCACAGCATGGGGATATGTAAGACACACATATGCTGTGAGAACTGGACCGTTTTGCTCCCTAGCTATAAGGATGAACTCTAAAGAAAATACAAGATGTACGGAACGTACATGTGTGTTTGTGTGGGTGTGTGACATTAACCAGTACACACAGCTTTTTTTGCAGCAGCAGCAGGAAAGGAAAAAAATGCCTGTAGCAATCATCCTGTCATTAGCTAAGGGAAGAAAACGATTGAGACTGTAAGCGCAGGAAAAGGCAAAGAGGATGGTTTGTTTACTCCTCCTTTTCTAGTCCTCCCCCTCTCAACTCATCCTCCTTTCCTCCCATCTGACTCTCTCTCTCCTTCTCTCTATCCCCCTCTCCTCCCATTCTTTTGGTCAGTGGTGAACCAATTTTATTGTTGATGGGTTGGGGGCAGCTGCTAAGTACACTCCATGGTAATTGAAATGCATAGGAATGTCCCCATGAAGCAATGAAAGGACCTCCACTTTGAAATGAACTGCCCTGTGGAGGTGGGTGGCATTCCAGTTACAGATCCACACTAACAGACCGGGTCACAGTGTAATGACGAATTTAAGGCTCAACATCAGGGGGTCAGGAATGAAATAAACACACTTGGAGGTCTCACGCCTTCCTCTCCCTCCCTGATTTTTTTATATTTCATTCACTCCTACTCCATTTTTTTCCCTGTTATCAAGCCAGTGTGTAGGGGTTTAATAAGCGTTTGTTTTGTCTACTGGACCTCAACTCCCCAGACATTTAAATCTGCTTCAGTGTATGACTCATCATCATCATCGTTACAGCCAGATGCAAACGCATAGACACGATACAAATTAAAAATGCTCTGTCTGCTTTCTTTGTCATATCAGTATGGTTTAAACATCTGAGTAACGAAGGTCTTCTGCTTTTGTCTGTTCACACGCATGAATTTCGGTTCCACTCCATATGTTCCGTTGAACAGACAATGTGGAAGTGAAACTCATACAGAATGTTTTGTCTCGTTTTGCTTGCTTTTTTTTTCCTCCTGCAGATGAACCACAGACTTTCAGCTCAGGCAATGGAGAAAAACTTGAGACTTCCTACAACCTTCCCACTACTCAGAAATGCTTTCCTTTCTATGGATGTTCTTGTAGTTCTCTCTTGTCCCATTGAATTTGTTTAGAATCAATGTCCATTCCATCAATACCTCTTTCTCTCTCTCTCTCTCTCTCTCTCTCTCTCTCTCTCTCTCTCTCTGTCTGTCTCTTTCTCTGGAAGTTCTCATTCACTAAACCAGATAAACCACTGCTTTACCAGCATGATGTGTATTAACAGATTGATAATCTAGTTCTAATTATCTGTTTCACAGTTGTCTTTATCTATTCTCACAAATGCTTCCCTTCTCTCTCCACCCTCCTACAAATTTGTCCCTCAGGGACAATAAAACTCTTCTATTCTGTTTCAATTACCCTTGGTGCTATGCCCCATGTTGCAAACTCATAATTCTTCCAAGCATCACTGGGGACATCTACCAAACACACAAACAGTTTATTCACTCTAAACTGAACAAAATCCTCAACACATAAGAAAAAGGACTGAAAAAACATGGTGGAAGACCTCAAGCTTTTTGTTCTTCCACAGTTCCATAATGCAAGCAGCGATTTTAAGCATACAACATTGTCATGTGTTTTCTTAAATCATATATGTGCAATCCCAACATCTAACTGACCCGTGGACACTAACTATAGTGTATAGCATCCTCTAAAGAACAAACTCCAGTAAATTATAGCTATACTAGATACGTAGCTATGCCATCATCTCATTAAACATCTGGATGCTTGGATCATGCTTAATGCTACACTTTTAAGTTGACTTGAATAACATTTTGGATGCAAATTTTTTAAAAATTTAAACGTAGAAAGCACAGTTGTGCAAAATTTATGTGGCAGATGGATGATATCCAGAGCAAAAAGCCCCTAAGAGGAATCTAATTACTTCATCAAAACTGAATCGGTTCTTTTTTATTAAGGATCTTTGTCTGTATACTTTGTATTTATACTCATTGGCCTAGATCCAATTTCCAAAAGGAAGAAAGTACCTCAACTTACATCTTCTTCAATCTGAAACACAGCCTATGAGCTATGAAAAATACTGTAATTGATCAGGTTTTTAAATAACCAGAAAGATAAACAACATTTATTATTAGCAGCAATCTACACCCACATACAATTCATCTAATTTGACTTTCATTGACAGTAGATTAACAGGAATTCTTGAACTTTTCCACATGAATGGATGTTTCAAGATTTTCTCTTTCCATGTTTAAAAATCTTTGCTTTAGCTGCTTGTATCTTTAGAGGTGTTTACATTCACTGATGTTTACGTTAGCAAACCTACCTTAAAGAAGGTGAGGGGACATGCAGTTGTCAGGCTGGGAGGTGTTTCCAGGTGCTAACGAAGGCAGTGGGGATCAAGGAGTAGGGTACAGTGGTTATGCTGTTCCAGGCGTCCAGTGTGGGATCGTAGCAGTCTAGCGTTTTGCAGCGCTGTGTTCCAAAATAGCCACCGACTACATACAGTTTGTTCCCAGAGGCTACTGCCTGGCAGCTCATTCGCTTAGCTGTAACATCACCTACTTTAGTCCACTGGTAGGTTTCGCTGCTGAATTTGTATGCCGAGCCAGCTGAGAACTCAGTGTCACCCCCCATGACAAAGATTTGGTTGCCCAAAACAGCAGCCGCTGTGTAACGCCAAGGCTGCGGACAAGATGCTGGGACAGTCCAATGGTTTTCCACTGGGTCATAACACTGGACCTTTGGTAGCTTATCATGGGTTACGCTTGTTCCTCCGAAAGCAAATAACTTGAGCTTAACACTGACTACTGCTGCATTGCTGACACCCTCACGCAGAGGTGCGACCATGCTCCACTTGTTGGCAACTGGGTCAAACTGCTCCACCTGCTTCAACGAGACAGATGGTGAGGCTGGAAGACAACCAGTTGCAGCAGTATGACCTCCGACTACATACAGGCAGTGGCGCAGTTCGGCTGAACCATGCCCAAATCGAGCTATTAGCATGGGAGCTGCTTTTGACCACTCTTCATGTAAGGTATCGTACACCCATACATCCTTGGATACACCATTCTCTGAGCCCCGACCTCCTGTCACATAGACTTTACAGCCAATAGCGCAAGCACTGAACTCCTTTCGAGGACTGGGAATGTCTGCCTTTGGAATGATTTCTTTGGCCTTCTGGTCCACTAAATACAGCTTGTCACACATAAAGGTAGGACCACCTAGCAGGAAAAGGGCATGGCTAGTCTTGCGTGGCCTGGCACAAGGACTGTTGACCACACCATCATTCTGCAGTATACGCAGCTTACAGCGGATTGCTTCATCCACCAGCTCTTTGCTTTTGGCTTGTGAGTTGATGAGTTCCTCTGTGGAGACGTTCTCCATGAGGAAGATGGCAGGTAAGAGGGCCAGGCGTACAGTCCTCAAAAGCTCGGCTAAGTGGCAATGTCGCCGTTCCAAGTCATAGTTCACCCAGTTCAGTGCAGACTCGTACACCAACCGTTCATCCTCTGTCTCCAGCTCTTCATGTGAGAGCAACTGGACTATCATGTCCTTGGGCAGTTGCAGGAATTCTTCGGTCTTGCAAATAGCTGGGAAATTACAGAGACACATGCTCCAGGAAAGCTGAGATAGCTGGGTGCAGTGGTGAGCATCAGACAAAAGCAGCATGCCGAGGCAGTTGGATGGGTGGAGGTTCTTCTCCAGGAACTCAGCACAGGCATCACGAATGTCCTGGAACTCTAGCATGTCACCTGCCTCCAGCAGAGACTCAGCATTCTCTTCATTGATGACTACCCGGGATGAGTAAGCGTAGTCCAAGAGCAGTTCTAACACCTGGATCACACACAGCAACATTAATGTTAGACTATACAGAAAAAAGATGTCTAAAAAGCTGAAGAAAATAGGTCTAAGATTTAGATGATCATTAACTTTTTCTTTATTATCTGTGTTTCAATAACAACAAATCACTGGAATTGACACTAAAATCTGGAACTATGTTCTTTGCAGTACCTCTGGATGTATGGAGTCTCTAAAGTCCACCTCCTTGGCTTGGCTCTCTCTTAACCCGCCACTGAACATTGCCTCAAAATATCGGCTGCAGGCAGCCAGCACAGCACGATGGCATGGGAAAGAGCGGCTGCCTGCATGCAGCAAGACGTCTGTGAAGAGCCTTTGCTTCCGCAAGACATTCAGGTGCATCAAGACACTGTCGGCATATGAGGACTTGTGGAAAAGGTAAATGTTCATGGAGCCAGTGCTGGCTCGTGACTTGCGGTTCTCATGGACACAGACAGACATTTTCACTGAATCCTAGAAGATGGGAACAACAGCTGCAGTCAGAACACATGACTTCTCAATGCAACAAAATGTTTTCCTTATTGAACAAGGAATGTAGTATTTGTTAAAAGGATATACAAGTCATTGAACAGGGATCACTGTAAACGAATATAAAACAAAGGCAGTTTATCCAGTGAGCTTGATTTATACTGTAGCGTAGCGAATGACTCTAGGTTTGTAGATTAGACTACTCACTAAAAGAATTAGTCATATATGGTTACATTAAATGATCAACATCTGCAAAATCAGATTAGGAAAAGACTACAGAACATGATGTCATTCTGCAAACTCTCACAGGCACAAAAACATTGGATAACACTGGTTCTCTGATGTCTAGGCCCCTGGAATGTGAGCCAGTTTAATCATTGCCAGGTGTTCAAAGGCGTACGGAAAGAGAAAAAGGGAAAACAGTATAGGGTGGGGAAAGTATAAGGGGGGAAAAAGGCATTGGGTGCAAAGTCAACATTAAGTGTGTCAGTGTCACCAGCTGCCATCTGGTTGCACGTATAATTCACGTTCAAATTCAATCTGTCGTCATTTCTATGTAACTGATATGGATCCCTAGGTCCCTGCCGGCTGTCATCCGTAACTGTGTTTCTGTCAGTGCTGTACACAAGCCTAATGTAGTTCTTAACCGCTTTACTTCCGTGGCGTACAACCAAAGTTGCTACATGCCACCTGATGCTGACTGAAATGCAATTAAATGGGCTGAAGCTGCAAAGGAATATGAATGATTCTGAAGCTCGATTCTTTAGAACTGACTTATATCAAGGCACATATAGGTTAGTACAATAAATATGACAATATTTTATAATACAGGTGGACTATTGTGTGTATATACGCTGTGCGTGTTTGAATAATTTACAAAACAATTAATCATGTTTTATCAGATAAGTGTGCTCGAATATATTACAAAAAAAGATTTTTTGTAAGCTATCAATATTAAGCTTTGCCAACTTTATATAATATGAAAGTTTATTTGACTTTTGATTTTTTGATTTACTTTGTCGACAATATATCCGCAAACTATTTATACCCTTCAGTTCTTTTTGTTTGTTTGTTTGTTTTAGGATGGTAGTGAACTGGGAATGAATTGCTTTTCGTTAAAATGCACGTCGCATGGTATGTAGAAAGCAGTCGCTCAGTGCAGTAAATATCCCAGTGAAATTGAGTGAAATTAAAACAGAAGTAAACACACACACACATACCTCTTTGTGACAAAGCAGGAGTTCAATTCTGTCCGTTTTTCGTTTCAGTCCTCGTGCATACCAGCCCGCACAGATCCACGATGCGGTCGCTCTTTAATCCTCGTGCGCCAGTATTCACTCCAGCACGTGCAATATTAAATATCGGAAAGAGTTCAGAGAGCGTATCTTT
>JAOTRN010000030.1:8564123-8576623 GCA_028566695.1 Bagroides melapterus
GGTTATTCACCTGGATGGTCAATAAAACCAGTTAACAAAGCATTCTGACGTTCGTGAAGTTACTGAGGGGAGCTACAGAAAGGACATTATTATATTGACAATATTTACTTTCCAGTGTAACCCAAATGAGGATGAGGTTCAATTCTGAGTCTGGTTCCTCTCAAGGTTTCTTCCTCATATCATCTCAGGGAGTTGTTTCCTCACCACCATCAACTCAGGCTTGATTATTAGGGACAGATGTTAGCGATAAATAGTAACTTAATTTTAAACTTTAAAATGTTTATTCTGTTTCTATATTTCTGTAAAGCTGATTTGAGACCATGTGAATTGCAGCTTAAAATGTGTCAATTAAGCAGCTTAAAAAAGTAAATCAGTGTAATTTCTAAATTTATTATAGATTTAACATAAATTCCTTCCTGCTGAAGCTTCGGGTGTTCAATGACGACCATGGCAGTGTCCAAAGCCACCTATACGGTCTTCAAGTGTTTCTACAGCAATCCCATATATATCTCATATCTCCAGGCTGTTCTCAAGTGATGAGACTCCAACTAGAAGTAGGATCAATTTAGAGATGCCACACAGCCTTGTGCTTGGTTACGTGAGCAGTTTTCAAGTGTGTTTGTCTTGATTTGTAAAACTTTTCATATACATTCACTTCAATTTTATTCATTTGTTCAGTGGCAACCAGGCAATCAGTACAACATTATCATACTTTCATTCATGCTTATCTACTTATTTACTCCAGTCCATATGTTGATAAATCTTCCATAAATTACCAAGCATGCTCACAGCACAGCTGATTTACATTTAGTGAAAGTGTAAGGTAGAGAGTAATCCAGTGAGCTTACAGTGTGCTAAGAACAACAAACCTCACCTCCAAACATTGTACAACACTCTACCCTTAACTCCTTGTATATGGTGCAATTCCTTTTGTCCTGATTTCTTCTAGTCTTTTTTGTCTTTATGTCTGATTGCTTTCTTTATTATTAAATGATTATAATCGTTTAAAACATTGTGATTAATTTGTGTAAGCAATTGAAAGCTTCACAAAATAATCGATGTATAAATACTGTTCAGCTCACATTAGTGAGACTCCTTAAGTTATAAATGTACTCAAAATCAAGGGCTCAGATTGAAAGGAACAGTTTTTCAAACAGACTTTATTTATATTTTTATTTATATATTAATTCATGAGCACATTCTATGGTGAAACATTTAGAAATAAATTGGTATGCATGATGAAACGCTTGCCTCAAACCTCTGGGGTTGGGGGTTCGATTCCAGCCGCCACACTGCGTATGTGTTCTTCCTGTGCTTGGAGGGTCCTTGGGGATTCCTCTTGTTCCAAAGACCAAAGACATTTATTCTAGGCTGATTCTGACTTGTCTGTCGTGTGGGAATGCGTGTGATTGTTCCCTGTAACGGTTTCCCCTGTCCATGGTATCCCCCACCTTGTACCCTGAGTACCTTAGGATAGGCTTAAAGTTCCCCCGACCCTGTGTGATACAGAAAATGGATGGATGATTTGCAACCAGCTTGATAAATGAGGTCCGTTTTGCATAAAGCCTGTACTGGCAGGTCTCCACATCCTTGCTGTCACATAGTGTTCTGTATCGATTACACTGTGCTCAGCCCGAATGGAGATGTGGCCAGCTGCTGCTGCTGCCACTATGCCAACTGGATTGCAGTAAGTCTCACCCAAAGGACAGAATCAATGAATATTAAGATTAATTATTCGAGGCTCACTAGACTGTTCTGAAGAACTGATTTGGGGCTGAGAACAATCGTGAGTCATGACAGTTAAACCACTTCATCAGACCGGTTTGCCTTAACAGACAGAACACCGAAAGTTTTCCTGGATTATAATAGTATAGGAGGTGCACATTCTATTTCAGAGCGGTTGCTTTGGTAAAATCTGCATGGTACATATCTATTGGTGAGGAATAAAACACAACAAAGCATGCTGTTAGAGGAAAGGAATTGACTGCATCCTCATGTGAAGCGACTGATTATTTTCCAAAGTGGAATGTCTATTTACTATGGATTCAGGAAGCGATCTAAACTGTGGGAATACTATGAATTTATAACCGCCAAAATTGTCTATATATAGTTACCTATATTAAACCATAATTATTTATCATGTTATTAAGTTATTGTACAACGATATTTTTTTAATTGCCCTTTTACATCATTAAGCTCAGGTTCCACGGTTATTCTGTCTAAAATGGTGGCGAGGTTGACAGTGTTTATCTCAACAGTACCTTTTTCCTGGTCACGTGGTACCAAGGATCGTGATTGGCTGTGCTTGCTATAGCTTGGTTGCTATTACAATCCTCCGGTCGCGTGCTTGAAGTCACTTGACTGAACAGGAGCTCATAGAGCAGTATGGGCGCGCTAATGCTGTTAATCTTTGGGGTACAGTTCATAACGGTTACCGTTGGTAACGGCTGGCTGGCTGATGGATTTGGTGAGAGATATGGGGAGACAGACGACGTTTCGCTTTGGCCGCTTCCACAGAAATATCAGACGACTCCGACTACATTCAAACTCAGCGCTTCCAGTTTTCAAATCGTTCATGCTAAAGATTCGTCAGCGGGACCGAGCTGCAGTCTGCTCCAAAATGCCTTCCGCAGGTAAACTTACTATTATATATTTAGTTACAACTAAACACTAAACTAAATTTAACACAACAACTAAATTTACAAACACATTTTAAGTCTTTTCCTCTTTGTTGTTACCTGAGGCAAACAAACCCAAATACACGCGGGGTTTTCTGGGAAACAGGAAGTGCATTTTTAGTAAGATTTATTTGTCATGTTCCTACTCCAGAATATTAACAGAAATCTGGAAATATTGATATGAAATGTAAGGAAAAAAACTCCCTGAGGGAATTTCTCCATGTCCATGATGAAGAAACCTTAAGAGGAAGCAGACATTAAAAAAAAAAAAATCATACTCCTCTACAACTGTCATACAGTGAACTTCTTTCAGCTTCTGTTCTGGTGAAATAAAAATTAAGCCATTTCTTTGTTCTTTATCTGTCTTTTGCTCATTGCTCTTTCACTTAAAAGTGAAATGCACTGATTGGGAACAGTGGCATGTTATTTCCTTCAGCTGTCACCAGTCTGAACTAGACGATCCTCACACCATCTTCACTCACACTTTGTCCTATTTATATTATTGCTATTTGCACTTTTAAGAAGTGAACTGCATTTCATTGGCTTTGTACAGCAATGAATGACCTTAAAGCTGAATCTAATCTCATCTGAATTTTGTGATTGGGCTAGTAGAAGTCACATCACTAGATTAGTCTCCCAGATTAGTGTTTTTAATGTTCAGATTCTCTCTTTCAGATATTTTAATTACATATTTGACTACATGAGGAAGCGCAGGGCGGACCAAGTTAAAGTGTCAGATCCTGAACTGACTGAGCTTCAGGTGCAGATCACATCCACTGATCCGGAGTGTGACGGTTATCCAAGTCTAAAAACAGATGAATCCTGTGAGTTCCTGCTCTTCGTTCATGCTTGCCTTTTTTCTTTTTTCTTTTTTTTTAATGAAACAATCCATAGTTTTTTTTTTTAGTTACCTTCTTACAACATCTAAAAAAATTAGCTTGACTCAGAAGCATTAAATAAATTACAAATAAACAGAATTGAGAATTACAGGTTCAGACAGCGATTGTATTTGCAGTAATCCACTTCTAACTAATCTGAAGATTTAAAGACTTGAACCTAATCCAATACATGACATCTGGTTGACCACTTTAACCATGTTGCCGTATGCTTCTTATAAAATCAAGGTTAAGACAGGAAGGTTTATCATACAGATCTGACACGTTAACAGTCTTTAAATTTGTTATTCTAGGTTTTTTGTTTTAACTTGTGGCATGATGCCATTACTTTTATTGAGTACTAAAGTTAGCCGTACTGAAATGCAAATGAGCTTAGGCAGTAGGTCACTTTTTTGTTTGGTCCACAGTTCAACACTAAATAACAGTCCAAGATTTTGCATTGTGGGTTCTTTTTTTTTCTTTTTTCAAATGAACACTACTTGGCCAAATTGCACATGCTGTCTGTATTATGATGACCTCACATGGCCCAAACATTATTGTGGAGTTTGCTTGCTTTCACATTAATTTCTACGATCTCAAAATCATGAAATACTGGAGGGACTGATTTAACTTTGCTTTTACCACAGACTAAAAGATTTCTTTTCATTAGTCAAACGGTGACTCGTATTCTATTACTGTATTTACAATAAAGACTTGACGTGTGTGGAATTGCCACATACACGGTCAAAAAGAAGTGTGATAACTGATGTTTTAATTATATATTTTAACATCATTTCTTGTTTCCTGTTTAGATCAGCTTTCAGTCAACCAACCCACAGCTATTCTGAAGGCCTCAAATGTATGGGGAGCATTGAGAGGTAAGCTAATCTCCTGGTAGATTTTTGTTGATTATTTCAATAAGTAGTAACAAACAAATTATTGTACCATGTTATGAGATTGGTCAGGGCATTGTTGGGTTTCTGTGAGTAGAGTATAATGGCTCTGTTTTGCTGTTGGTGAGAAGGGGAGAGCTATGAACCCCCAGCTATATGTGAAACCCTATAGGTGCTTTTTTTTAAAAGGCTATGAGAAATAAAAGGCCATTCCTGAAGTCTCTTTGATTTCATGACCATGGGGATAATGGCCCCAGCTGTATGATACGAGATTACTGGGGATGATACCACTTAGATACCATGAAGGTGGCTTTGGATTGCAAATGATAATTTTTCCTATGATGGCTTAGGATTGTAATTGCTGTGATAGCTTTACATTTACAGAATTTGGCAGATGTCTTTACTAGGTCACAGACTAAGACAATGGGATGGGTTTCCTCCTAGAGCTTTTCCTCAGTGTGTCAGGGAGTTTATTTATGTATTTATTTATTATTATTATAATTTTTTTTTAAATATACATTTTCTGTGTACTAGGAAAAACTGAGAGAATTTAATGCAACAATTAACTGAAACAGACAGAACTGTTGACATGCAGGCAAATTGAATTCTTTTTAAGCTTTATTAATTTATCCTTTTGTGAATTTTTAATGAAAACTTTAATAACAAAGATAAATGTTTAAACAGAAACGTTTTTCACATAATATGATCAGTGTATTCTTTCTGATTTTTGTGCTTGGAGTGACCAGGATACAGTCTTAACTTAACAGCCATACATTTTTGTACATGTACTGTAAACACATCTCCTGTATGATTTGGTATATTTTTTAAGGACTTGAGACCTTCAGCCAGCTGGTGTATGAAGATAATTATGGTGCTGTAAGTTCATTCTCCATGCAGCTGATTGTACTTATTTCAGTGATGATAAACTCTAAACAGGAAATGATTGTTTACGTTTGATTTCATTTTTCACCAGATTACGATCAATAAGACAGACGTGTCCGACTTTCCTCGCTTTGCTCATCGAGGCGTTCTGCTGGACACATCTCGTCACTTCCTGCCACTCAAAGTCATTTTGGCCAATTTGGTAAGCTGAAGCAGTGTAATGGTTGAATGTGATGGATAATGTGACTCCGTACTTTTATAATCATTTTGTAGAGTTATGCTAAGTTCAAACACAGCAGCTCAAATCTTGATACATGTATTGTAATATACGCCTGGCACATATTTCTATGCACATACTCTTCTTATTCACATACTGCCATAGCTTTATTTATATGTTTTAGTTCATATTTATCTTCACTATTTGTACTTCTGCTAGATGCTAAACGGCATTTTGTTGCTATGTATTATGCAATTTTATCTATCTGTCTGTCTATCTATCTTTTATCTAGTTAATCAGCAGGTGTTATTTGGTACGAGCAGCAGTGTTATAAAATTTGCTTTTCCAGAACATTAACAGAGGTTATAGTTAATAACTGCTACGTTTTATTCAGTGTACTTCTACTTCACATGTTCTCAGTTCCATAATATATAGAGCACAATCCTGATAACGTTAATGTTAATGCACATGCCCTAGTGAGCAGTGCTGCTGTTTTGGTTGTTTTACATTAATGGATGGAGTAGATGAGGGCTGACAGTGTAATAGCGTACTTAAGTGCTCATCTTCACCTGTACAAGACTACTGAATAGACTAGAATTGTTTACTGGATAAACTGGGTCATTTTTTCCCCCTCTCTCTCCCTTCCTTCAGTTGCTTTTCCCTCTACTACTCCTGTTATCTCTCTACTCATAATTAGCTACTCCACTTTGAAAGAACACTTCAGGGAACTGATGACACTAGTGTATCTAGAAAATCACACGTCTGCTATTATGGCCCTCATAACCACATGATCTGGGTTTAAATTCCTCCTAAATAAACCAGACTGAAGTTCGATCTAAGCAGGAAGTTGGGGTTGGATTCATTCTGCAGAGTCAGTTTTGTTGCTTGGCTACTGCAAGCAGCAGAGGGAGTCCCTCATACTACATGACTAGGCTAATATATAAAAACCATTAAAGAATTATGCACTATATAATCTGCAAAATAATCTGTACATCAGGTGACATACATGAGCCAGGATCTGGATTCTTGAAAGAATTTACATATAAATGATCCAAAACTGTGATGTCTGGAATACTTCCTAGGAAGCAGTACAGCTACTGACAGTTAATTTATGGTCAGAAACTGTAGCAAGTTCTGTATCTGTAAATAATAAGCTTACTGCAAACTTTTCTGCAAGTTTGCAAATGAATGAGCTCTTATTGAAAAGTTATTCACAAAATATTTTGTGTAACGAAATGTTCTCATGCTGTCTTTGCAGGAAGCCATGGCGATCAACAAGTTTAATGTTTTCCACTGGCACATTGTGGATGATAACTCCTTCCCTTTCTTGAGTCGAACTTTCCCTGATCTCAGCCAACGGGTAAGCTGTCTCATACTGTCTTTTCAGAAAAGCTTTCTCTTCTTTTTTTTTTTCCCCCAGTTACGGTTTTCTTTGCTCATTTCTGATTTGTAGATATTGTTTCAATTTTTCAGTTTTCATACACTGTAAGGTCAAGTGTTAAGGTTATGTTCCAGTGTATTCTGGGAAACAGACACCTTTACTCATTGCTGTAATTGTAAGGCTCCTCAAGTACAAATACCCACAGGGTAAAACTAACCCTTCACTGCATTGATCTTATCTCACATAATCTCATAAACTGACTGTGTACGAAGTGAATAGAATTGCCATTTGGATTGCTTTTCACTTTCATCAGAATGTTGCAGTACATCACGCTAAAATGCAGTCACAGCTCTAATAACTGTGGTGTACTGGAAAGTGTAAATTGTAGTTGGAGAAAAGCCTAAAAGTGGAATGTTTTCCATGTAACAGTGTCATTGTTTCTTCTCTTACTGCATTGAAAGCTTAATCATGAAGCATTTTGCAATTATTACTGCAACATACTTTGTTAATATGGCTAAAAGCTACATGGAGCTTTTCTATGCCATAGGCTTCTTGATAGTTTTGCTTCAGAAAACGCAGCAACGTGTTCAACAATAACGTAACAGCCTCCATGTGACGGTTAAATCACCACCTTATTAATTAGTCAGAAAAGCAGGCTCAGCAAGACCTCTGTAAATGATAGGCTGGGTCACCAATTGAGATTATACGAAGCATAATTGCTTTCTGAGGTTTGGCAACAGTTGCTTCATTCATTTTCTATAATGTTTACGTTAATGTTTATAGTGTCAACTTCAAACTTTCACTAATTAATGAGTCCACCAATCTTTATTGCTCTCCTAGAAGGTGCAGGTAGGTAAAAACATTAAACAAGGCTACAAAATTTTTTAATTTCACTAGTTGGAGTAGCCTCCTTGGTCTGGTACTCTCTCCCTCTGTGGGCAGAAAGTCTTGTTTCTGCTAGCTTCTGTTTCTTGTCAATATCCACAGTGTTGCAGCTGCAATTAGGATAATGTGAAATACTATGTTCTGTGTCACCAAAAGGGAGCCTATCATCCGTACACACACGTGTACACGCCAGCTGACGTGAAAATGGTGATCGAGTTTGCTCGTATGCGAGGGATTCGAGTCCTTGCTGAGTTCGACACTCCAGGCCACACCCAGTCATGGGGGAAAGGTCAGTGGAATTTCATGTGAGCTATACAGTCAGTGCACTATCATTTATATATATTTATATATATATATATATATGTGTGTGTGTGTGAGAGAGAGAGAGAGAGAGAGAGAGAGAGAGTGTGGATATTAGTTTAGTGTTAGGAAGTGGTTTAGTTTAGTCTGATTTTCTACACCAGATTGCATTTTACTAACATTCGGAAACTGTTTCCTGAAAGCCTGCATTGTAAATTGCTGCTAATTACATGTTTCTTTTAAAAGTGTTTTTCATTCATTCAAAATTGATTACAAATTTAGGAAACCAAGCCTAAATGGTACTAGAAATGAATGGCTCTGATGTCTCCTCATCTTTGTGTAGGTCAGGCCAATCTTTTGACCCCATGCTATTCAGGCAGTACTCCTTCAGGTACCTATGGTCCTGTGAACCCCATCCTCAACTCCACATATGACATGATGGCCAGCCTCTTCAAAGAAATCAGTACCGTGTTCCCTGATGCCTACATCCACCTTGGGGGAGACGAGGTTGATTTCTCCTGCTGGTGAGAGGAGATTTTTGCTCTCTGAACAAAAGTAATACACCAACTGTAGTGTAAGAAAGTTATAACAGGTGGAAAAGATGACACTTCAGTAGATGTTAACTGGGATGGTGATGTCATTGAGTTATACTGTAATGTTCACTTCTCTTGTTCTGTTTTTTCGAACTAAATTGCTTAATTCCTGTGAAAAAGTTGCATGATGTTGCATGTCTGAAGTCATAACTGCAAATTATTGAATGTTTTGAGACACTGCAACCTTTTGTTTTGTGCTTACAACCAAAGCTGGGAGTACATTTAGGAGTTCCTTTTTCTTTTTTTTTTCTTTTTTTTTTCCTCCTCCTCTTTCATCCTTTAGGAAGTCAAACCCTGACATTCAAAAATTTATGCAGCAGCAAGGCTTTGGTCAAGACTACAGCAAACTAGAATCCTACTATATTCAAAGGTAAGAGATCTTGTCCTCATGAAAATTCAGCATTCAGCATCCAAACCAACCCCATTAATGTGCGACTCAAATATAACTTTCAGGCTCCTTGACATTGTCAAAGCCACCAATAAAGGCTACATGGTCTGGCAAGAGGTCTTTGATAATGATGTTAAGGTAAGAGATGGCTTTTTATTGCTCCGATTTTAAGGTAATCAAGAAAAGAAAAACTAAGCTAATGTTGTTACTCCAAGCAAAATCACTGGGTATCAGCATCGTTACAGAATTTGTTGGTATGCTAGAAGATGCGAGGTGATGTCATGGATGCAAGATTTAAAAATAATTGACTTTCATTGTGCATTGCTAACCCTTCTAATGCTCTTACTTGGCCTGCAATGATCGGCATTTTGCTTGCTCAACCAATGGGCCTTTTATTTATTTATTTATGTTAAGTATCAGAATTGTTTTATAAACTATCCAATGAGTTGTGTGCTTGTTGCAGCTGAAAGCTGACACAGTGGTGGAAGTTTGGATGAACAACAAGGTGGAACAGGAGCTTCAGAAAGTGACTGAGGCAGGTTTCAGCACCATTCTCTCTGCTCCCTGGTACCTGGACTGGATTAGTTTTGGACAGGATTGGCAGAAGTACTACAAGGTCGAGCCGCTCAGTTTTGAGGGTTGGTTTTTTTTTTTCGAAGATAGTTACTGTTATAGTGTGCCTGGTTCACCTAGATATCTGTCATTAGTGTTATGATTAGTAGTTGCTATGCTAGATTTAAGTTTGGCAGATGGATATAAATATTAGGATTCAATGTGATCCCTTTGGTTCTCACTGTGGTTCATTCCCAGGGTTCAGGTTTAGTTATTCAGTTGCAGAAGGTTTATTCATCATTTTCTTTCCTTTTTTCTAATCCTAACCCTAGTTTGACAGTATTTCTTTTATTTTTACTTTTATTTAATTCAATAAATCCTGCCATCATATCTGACTACATGCATAAAAACATGGACATACAGGTCAGAAGCTTCAGTTAATGTATAATCACACAAACTTATCAGCTGTAAACTAATTTTAGCTGTAGCATGGCTGTTGGTGCCATTGGTCAGATCTCTGATCTGATCTCTTGGGATTTGCAGATTTAACAGTCTCTACAGTTTACAACGAATAGTGTGTAGTGAGAGTTCCGTGGATGGAAATGCTTTGTTGATTAGATAAATCGGACAAAATGGACAGGTTCTAGCTACAAGGAAGGAAAAATAAATGATAATGACTCTTAATCACTCTATAAAAGTGATGAGCAGAAAAACATCAGTCTAGTTTGGGTGAGTCTGTCCATAATAGCCTCAGATCCTTGATCTTGGCTGGCAGGAGTGGAACCTAATCTGGTCTTCTTTTGTAGTTCATTCACCTCAAGATGGGATGCTTTTTTGCTCACCACAATTATAAAGTGTTAGTATTTGAGTTGCTGTAGAATCCTCTTTCACCAACAAGGTGATTCAACCTGCAGATGCCCCACTGTTCAGAGGAAATCCCAGGAGATTAGTAGTTTCTGAAATATTCTAAACAACCAATCTGGCCAACAAATATGCCACTGTTGTAGACACAGAAATCACGTCCTACAACAGAAATGTGAACATAAACTGAAAATTTACCTGCATGATTTTAAGCATTGTACTTCTGCCACATGACTGGCTGACTGCCAACCATGTTAAGGCTACCCTGTGTATGAGCTACATGGTGTGGTTTCTAGCTGATATGATTGTCAACTTTGCACATACACCTGCTGATATTGTTATTTTGATATAGGTGTTATGTTGCTGTGGTCTCAGCAGACAAACACTATGCCCAGTTGTCAGATGACCAAGTGCATACTTCATCTCATGCATCACATGTGACTAGCATTTCTACAGCTATCATCAGAGCAGTCACTTGTCTTTGCAGATGTTGAGCCGTCTGTATTGGAGAACTGGGTATCTGTGGCTCCCTTAATATAAGCTACAGTATATATCAACTGATATCCATTTGGTCCTAAAGTTCCTTTTGGTTCTGAAATACTGCCATGCGTTGCTCACAGATTAGTGTGACTGTCTGCTTTATCTAGATTGTGGAAGCAATTGGGAACAACAGCAACTCAGCCATGAAGTGGTAGGACATGTAAGATCACAGCGCAGGGTCAGTGCATGCTGAGGCATACAGTGTTCGCATACAGATCAATCTCTGGCAGAGGGCACACTGGGCAACAAGACTCCATCCAGGCATAGAACGTCAGGATTGATGAAGTAGGTCCAGAAGAAGTCACGATCAGGCTAGGAACTCAGAACACTGTGAGCTCAGGAGTGTCATGTATATCAAGGGAGAGAGAGACTAGAAAAAGAGAAAAATATTAGGTATGATTGCACATAATGTACATTGTCCAGCACATGATTACAAAGTGCAGACTGGGACTAACTATGACAGCATAACTAAAAGGTAGAGCCAGAAGGTGACAGACATGAGGGCATCCTGTGATGGCGTCCAGATTGTGAATGGGTTTCCATGGCCGAGCAGCTGTATCCCTTACATCACCAAGTGCAATGCAAAGCTTCAGATGCAATGGTGTAAAGCATGCTGCCACTGGACTCTAGAGCAGTGGAGACGTGTTCTCTGGAGCGTCGAATCATGCATCTTTGGCAATCTGATGTACGTGTCTGGGTTCGGCGGTTGCCAGGAGAACGGTACTTGCTACATTCTGCTTAGTGGAGGGGGGATAAGGTGTGGTGCTTGTTTTTCAGGGGTTAGGTTTGGCCCCTTAGCTTTAGTGAAAGGGCTCTTAATGCTTCAGCATACCAAGACATTTTGGTCAATTTCATGCTCCCAGCGTTGTGGGAAGTTTTGGGATCACTCTTTCCTGTTCTAACATGACTGCAAATTTGTGGACAAAGCAAGTCCTGGATGAGCAAGTTTGGTGTGGTCCTAACATAAACCCTATAGAACACCTTTGGAATGAATTAAATCTTTTGGAAAGCTTTCCCAGAAGAATTGAAGCTGTTATAGATACAGTGATGTCATTAAAGGTCATGTAAAAAAAACTTTTGGCAATGTAGTGTATTTGCTAGTAATTTCTTGCACTAAAGAAGTAGTTTAGCTGCTCTTTGGATAAGCTTCCCATGTATGACTATATTACTCCTGGGCAACCCTGTTACTGAATTTCTGCCATTGTCATTCCACCCTACTTTGTGAATCAATCTCTTGATTTTGACCAACATACCATTTCTTGCTTTGCCCAGTAAATGTCCTGTGGCCAAACAGCTGTTTATTTGTTATAGATGTCAAACCTATTGGTGTGAGCATTGCCTTATTCTCTAAGCACCTTTCAGAACACAAAATTGAGTCATTGAGTCATTAAAGCTCATCACATTATTAACACCCTCCAGTATAAATCATCTAGATGTTTCACACCACCCTTGCTA